>JANDKJ010000354.1:0-260852 GCA_028551335.1 Armillaria sp. CMW 4456
GGTATCAGGGAGTTGAGAACATCCTGACAGCTAGAGGCCTCCTCAACCACATCACAGACCTGCCTCTACCTCACGTCCCCATCACCTTGCTAAATGCCCCATCGTTCCTGCCTGCCTTGCCAAACAGATACACTCCTGCTCATGTAAATGAATGGCAGCAATGGTACAAGAAAGACACCATTGTTTATGGCATTCTGACTGCCCGTTGATATGCTGGGTATCAGGCTACCCACAAATTTTGCGAAAATAAAGCATTATTTGTGATCTAGACACTGTATTGAGGGCTATAGTGGAGACTTCACACTGATAGCTTACTACTCGATTGGTTGTTGAGTTAACTGGAGTCAAAACAGACACAGGGACGGTACCTGGATGGGCCAACCCTCTATGCCTTTGAATCAGAAGACTATTCCCCACTTAAACAGATGCACTAAGTCAAATCTAGGGGACACAGCCATGACAGTAGACCAAACATGAAGTAAACGAACATCTAGATCTCTCTAAGTCCTCGAAACAAAAGATAACTTATGAAAAGGACCTCTACCAAAGTCAGGACAAAAACCTAAGGTCATTGTCTATGATCTAGACCACCTGATGGCGTTGCCCACAACCCTAGAAGATAAAAATAGGAGTACCAGGCATCGAGATGTTTGACATGATCGATTCGCGATCATGGAATATAATCTCGGTACCCTCAATTGATCTAGGAGATCGGCAGTCACCTCAACAACTTGCACACTGCTGCGAGGAATGAATAAGGAAGCCATGCAGCTCTCCGAGATTGAATAACGGAGGACCTATGGACCAGTGGGGCACTCCTAGATAATAGAATAAACTGTAGGAGCTCTGAGACAATGAATAAACGTCTCAGAATCACACAATCCTTGAAAATACATGACTCATTGTTTGTAAAATAAAGCTTGTATCGTACCATAATGACCTAGATACAAGACCCCTATACCTAGACGTAGAATACTATAAATTACCGCCATCTAGACACATAAGGCCAGGAAAGCATTTCCCCTCGTTTGTGCTAGTGGCTCATAGCTACCAAGTCAAATAAAGGACTTTATAAGTGCACATCCTCAACTGTGTGAATAAGTTTTACAAAGTCAACCAAGTGAACAGCATTGATCTAGACAAAGTGGAAAAGCCTAGAGAACTTAGAATTTGAACAATCAAAGAGTCTGTGTGCTCTAGAGTCTGTGTACTCTTTGCAAGTCTGTGTACTTGAAGTCAGGATCTGTGTATCCTTCGTAGAAGTCTGTGTGCTTCTTTGTCTCAAGTCTGTGAACTTGTGTAGTCAGAGTCTGTGTGCTCTTTGTAGAACCAGTGTGTTCTTTGATTGTTTCAGTTTGAAAGTAAATCTAGATCAGCTTTTTAGTGCCTAGACGAAGTTATCCGAGTCTAAACAACTCAAATATACCTACAAAAATCCCTTTGCACTTATACCTCACTGTCATGGTAGTGTATCTTGTGTAAACATTTACAAAGCCTTGAATAGAAGTTGAATTCGAGACAAAACTATCAAATCTTGGTTAAGAGTGCTTCTACCATACTCCACCTCGAACTTAATTGGTGATTTTGAGTGTGTGTGTGTTAGAGTGAGAGATAGACTCTAGATTGATGATCTAGAGTCAGGTTTCTTTTTGCACACTACCCATCACTGAGCACATCACTGTCTCTCCTGGGAGATACTAGGTCTAATTCCATCCATACATGACACCACCACAAGTGAACGACAGACTGCATGACAGATGTACCAACTCCTCCGCCATCATTATAGGGGTGGTAACATGCAATATGCCTTCCTCCTACATAAAAGGATAGCACACACACCATGTACCTCAATCGCAGGACTCCCAGCATTCATGCAAACCTGGTCAACCCTAGCACAAACCCTCCATGACATGGCCAGTTACCCTTTGTCATATGCTATGCTCAGTTTAGAATTTGTGAATATGCTTCCAATTCAATTCCAGGAATGCCACCTCCAGATCACCCACCAACTCTCCAACCCATCACTATTCAATCAATTAGCTTTCGATGACCTCCTGACAGAAGTCATCGACATAGGTTATGGAATTACCCTCAACTGAGAGATCATGAAATTCACCAAAGTTCCTCGCACCTCTCCCAAACCTTGTGTGCAGTGTACCATCCCCAAATGCACAAACCCAGTTGGACACACTATAACCACATGCTGGAATGAAGGTGGGGGTGATCCTGGGGGTAAAGAGAGGTTCCAGGAGAAGCAAAAACTGAAGCAATCCCAGAAGGACTACCCCAAGGCCAACTTTGCTGAGGGTGATGCTCACACAGACCAGGCATCAGACATAGAAAATAGCCAACCAGACAATTATGATATGAGTATGACTGCTTGTACCAAGCCTCCCTCTACAAACAATGATGTTTTCTACTCTTACCACACATCCTCCCATGAGTCTATTCTCCCCATGGTGAATGCCCTGCATGATCTCAAAGACAACAACCCAAAGTCTTACCATTTTGCTATGAATGCATTCAAGGCTCTCCTTGACTCTGGGACCATGCATCATATCATCAGAGACCAGTCAGCCTTCCACACATATGATGAGGCCAAAGCCCTTCCCATCCAAACAGTGAACTGTGGGATATTGACAACATATGCAATGGGTGATGCACACATTGAAGTTGATGTAAATGACTGCAAAGTCACCATAGTACTCTGGGAAAGCCTCCATGCTCCAGATGCCCCCATCAATCTTATCTCCATTGGTGCACTCACAGAAAATGGGATGTACCTTGGCTTTGGCAAGCACAAGACCCTGTGCTATTTCCCTCAGATGCATAAGACCTTACAAGGCCTGTCATTCCAAGCAAACATTATTGGAAGACTGTCCTTTCTGAACTGTCGATTCATACCCACACCTGATCCTGAAAACATACCTCCTATGGCAAACACCATGCTCCCTGCCTTCCACAAACCAGATCTAGATGCATACCTTTGGCACTGCTGGGCTGGACACCCAAGCCAGGAGACCACCAGGAGCATACTGACTGGCAAAGCTCATGTTGCAGGTATCTCATGGAATGGGAAATCCCCCCATGAATTATGCCCTGCATGCATCATAGGAAAGAAGGCCCAGTCACCATATGAACACAAAGCATTATGTGCAGGCAAACCCCTCAAGCTCATACACATGAATATCTGTGGCCCTATGTCCACAACTACACCACAGAAACATGAGTACTTCTTCTTAATGCTTGATGACTACTCAAACTACTGCCATGCCGAGCCCATAGTTCACAAGAACAACTGTGCAATTGTGTTCAAGACTGTACAAGCCCTCTGGGAGAAGAAAACTGGACACCAAATCAAGACCATACACTGTGACGGTGCCCTTGAATTCACACAAGGAGATCTGGGTAAACACCTCATTAAATGTGGGATTGACATTCAGAAGACAGCACCATATGCCCACCAACAGAATGGGAAGGCAGAGAGATTCATCCACACACTTGAAGACAACATTCAGGCATACTTAGCAGACTCTGGCCTCCCCCCATCCTTCTGGGGTGACACATTGAAAACTGCAGCATACACCCAATGCTGCCTCCCTACTCCAACACTGACTGAAGGAAAAACCCCTCACGAGGTAATGCTTGGACAAATCCCAGACCTCAGACACCTTCGCAGATGGGGGTGTAAGTGTTACATGGCTATTCCCCTGGAACTTTGCAAGAAGTCCAGGCCACAATGCTTTGAAGCCATCTTTGTTGGCTACCAAGAAAGTTGTATAGGTTGGTATGTCAGGGACACTGCTGATAAATACTTCTTCTCCAGAGACATTGAATTTGATGAGGATCACCCAGGATAACTTACATCGAAAAACTCCCCCCCTCAGCAATTGGCAGAACCAACCAACCCTTGCCCCAAGAGAAATATCAGACTGACAGAGAAAATGCAGGACATGATAGAGTCAAAGACATGTGGTAACATACTGAACACTCCAGATGGCATCTCTTCACTCGCTTCTTTTTTCTCTGCAGAAACTATCCTGTCTGATCATACTCCCCCCCCCACCTGATGAATCCATCATTACTTCCTTTCCCCACACCCTACATTCCCATCCTCATTCCACCCACAAACACCCTTTTGACCTCACCAAACCCCCACTTACCTACAAAGAAGCCATGAACAGACCCAATCACAACTGATGGCAGAAGGCTATGGAAGCTGAACACAAGAACTTGACTGACCAGAGCATTATTGAACCGGCAGATCTTCCCCCTGGAAAAAAGGCAATCGGTACAAAATAGACCTTCACAACTAAGACCCATCCTGTAACCCTGGACAAGGCATGACTGGTCACCCAAGGATTTGCACAATGGCCTGATGACTATGGTGATACTTATGCACCGGTCGCTAAAATGGTCAGTATCTGAATTGTCCTTGCTTATGCTGTGAAAATAGACCTCGAACTATTCACATTCGATGTCAAAGCAGCCTTCCTCAATGCCCCCCTTGCCCAAGAAGTGTACATCTGCCAGATCCCAGGTTTCCCACTATCTGATCCCAAGAAAGTATTACGGCTTAGGAAGGCACTGTACGGCCTGAAGCAGTCTTCCCACGAGCGGTGCAAGATGCTATGCACTACCATGATGTCCATCGGCCTCGATCACTGTGCAGTAGACCCAGCTGTATTCCATGGGAGATGGTCCACCCCCCCCCCCCCCCCACATCCCTCCATAGAAATGCCCCTGTCTGGCTCTGATCTCTTCATCTTACTGCCTGTTCATGTGGACGACGGGCTCTCTGCAACCAACTCAACTGCCTTATACCAATGGGTTATTGAAGAGTTAAACAAGAGCTTCAAAGTGAATGACCTGGGAGATGCACACATCTTCCTGGGCATCAAGATTGAAAGGGATCAAAAATCATGCAAACTCTGGCTATTACAGACAGATTACGTCGATGAGCTCTTAGAATCTTACTCCATGTCAAACACTAACCCAACTGCCGTCCCCCTCAGAGGAAAGCTCCACTCGATCCCAGACTCACCCAACACACTCCCCAAAATTGCCAACGCAGACCTGACCCATTTCCACCAGAAACTCACCGGCCAAATCCTATACCCTGCTGTCTGCACTCGCCCTGACCTCTCCTTCACTGCAGCCGCACTTGGCCAATACAACACAAACCCGACCAAAACTGCTGCCGCCGCCACCAAGGGTGTACTAAGATACCTTGTCAGGACGAGGAAATTTAGACTTGAGTATGGGGGTTACCCCTTGAGACGGACGCTATCCAAAGTAGACGTTGACTACACAGATGTTGCCTTCTCAGACTCTGACTGGGCCTCTGACGAATTGGACCAACGCAGCTTCTCTGGCTACGCCATCTTCCTCTTTGACGGTCTCGTATCATGGTCGAGCGCAAAACAGAAGTCTACTGCATTATCCAGCACGGAGGCCGAATATATGGCATTAACACACCTCTTCAAGGAATTGCTATGGATCAGGCTCTTCCTTACATGTCTGTTGCTCCCAACGCCATCCCCATTCCCCGTGCTCTCCGACAACGAATCTTCGATCACCATCGCCAACTCCCCGGCTAGCTCCACCAGACTCAAACATGTAGACATTCGCTACCATTTCATACACGAACACATCCGATCAAAAGCCTTCGTCACTACATGGATACCAACCAGATCGATGACCGCTGACATTCTCACGAAGCCACTGGCCACAATACTCCACCGCGCCCACACCGCCGGCCTCGGACTTGCTCCCAGCGATGGACACGCCTCTTGTGGGGGTGTGTCGCCAATAGAGGCAGATGAGACAAGAGACATGTTGTTATGATGTGTTTACTTACAGCCTCCCTAGTATATATAGCTCGGACTTCCATTCACTTTCCTCAGTCGTTCTCTCTTCTTGACGCCTGAGGATTGTGAGTTCCCTCCTACATATTTACCTACTTACAGATACTTACTCTTACCGCCTACAGCTGATAATTCGTGTCGTAACCGCTAGGTAGCTAGGTCAACATGCTGGTGTAAAGGTTGATTGAAGTGCAAAGAACACTGGGTGAGGACGTCTCCCTCTCGCATACACAGGGACGACACGACATTCCTTTACGAATCAAAACAGTTGTCGATCCTCCGTATCCATACCACAGGCGACAGGCCGATCGATCAGGAAAGCACAAACCTTTTATGAAGTTGCATTTTGGTCATGACTTAGATTATAGGCAGGACATACGTCAAAGTTGTATGAGTTCCTGGGAGATTAAGGAAAGGCCGACAATTACAATAAATACAATCATATCAAGTTATCAAGGAAGGAGTGCGACTACACAAAATTAAAACTGGTATACAAGTCCCAAAGTCCGGGGGAGAGAGAAGAAGAGATGTACAACTTGTCCATGGTTCAGGTAGCTATGAACAATCATCCAGTACCATGCACTATTCACATTGATTGGCCGACCTACACATAGACGTATCAGAGGAGAACTGTCGCAGTGTTCTTGTAAGCCCCGATTTTCCAGAGCTTCTCTTCTTGTTCTTTGTCTGCCATGCTGACCACTGATACTTTCCTAAACTTTTTCCCTAGTCCCTCCGTTTTCCCAACAACCCAGATAACTCCTTCTAGTGTCGAGCTATGCCTGGAAGTCCCTATGAGCGTATACTTACCATCAGGTATCAGATACGCATGGTTGGCGACAATTTTGAAGGTGTGCTTTTGAAGAACAGAATGGAAGTGCAACTCTCCACGTCGTGGTATCACCGGAGAAGAATTAGCACCTAATCCCTCCACAGTGCATGAGTCAATGCGGAGACCATAGTACTTGTCTCCCCCCTTCCGCGCGCGGTAAACCTTGATGGTATATGACTCTTTGTCTAGCGATGTTTTGGGAAGCGGCCCCGTCATCACTTGCTCCCACGATGGATGCCAACGCTTGTTTCCGTTCCCAGGTCCAGGATATAGGAAGAATAAATCAGCGCGAAACCAATCTTGCGTAACGCTAACGAGCTCCGTCCAGGCGTCCTCTGCAGATTGATCCGCATCGTACATCGGAATGTACTGCGAGTAAAACAGGTATATCAATCCCGCAACTTTATCGACAGCATTGGTTGATTTTCGTCTTTGCATTTGCGATAGGATTTGAAATATTGATTCATGTCTCTGCATCTCCCGCAATGATGCCAGTTTTTTGTCCAGCAGATTGCGCATGTCGACTGTCAAGTACATCCCATTGTCGCTGGACTCTGGAAAGATTGTCTGGTCGTCGATCGTCCTCTTTGATCGGAACAGTTGTTTCAGTCGCTTGCAACTGGCCGCAGTGCGAAGCCTGTGTTTTTTTTTCTTGCCCTTTTCCGTGGGCGTGGGACGACCATTTTGGGTCTCGCCTGCTATGAAGAAATTATCCCTCATCTCTTGTAGAGTCCACCCCCGGTTGAACCAGCACCGCACACTCTCGAAATCGCCAGGCTTGAAACTCAGCGGAAGACCCAGTCCGCTGAAGTAGTAGATCACCTTTTCGGCCCGGTGATATATCCATCCGATCGTGGGCAAGTCCACTTTCCACTCCCTCTGGCGCAGACACTCCCTGCATCCACAGCTCTCGCTTGCTTTACTGCATGGGCTATCACCCGGATCATTCTGCCTCAAACACAGAACATCTAACCAGATATATTCCGCACCAAGGTTGAGCATCTCAATTCGGATGAGATTAAGATCAGCATCTTTTGGCATCGGCACTGGCCATTCGTTTCCATTTATCGGCGTCACGTTGTACCTGAGATCCATATCCTTCACCCATGCATGTGATATCGCCCATGGCACTTTATGGGCAACCCACCAAGGCACCACTCGATTAGCATGCAAATCCCAGACACGTCGAGGGGGTACATCTCCGTCCAAGATCTTTCTCTTGACGAGCATATTTCGTCTCATCATTCTATCGTCCTCCGATGCTTTTCTAGAATCGCTGACATATCCGCTGACGATGATTTCATGTAGGTGGGGGCGTAAATGAGCGTAGGCAGTGCCAAGGTCGCGATTTTCCGTAACGAATTCTCTACACGCCTTGTATAGGGGTGTTTCCTGACTGAATACTGGGAGACCAAGCGCCTTCAACATGCCCTCAACTCCCAGGTCGACGCAAGGAGTGTTGGCGACCGAGGATGGTAAAACTCTACCAGTGTAGGCTTGTTGCTTTGCCACCGGTACGCTTTCCACTCGGCTGCTCTCATCGTAGGCAGATAAATTCACTTCAGGTAGCTTGTGATCCTATAACACGTTATTGCGTGCCCGTTTGTGTATGTGACTACGCACTTACCAAAGACCCCATGTCATCCAAAGCATAGTGATTAATCTCCATCGTCTCTATACAGAGTCCGGACCACAGCTAGGAGTGACTGAATGAGGATATGGCGAAGAAAAAGTAGAAAGATTAGAGACACAAGAGCAAGTAAATGCAGGTGTCGCTGAGATGTGGGGAGTAACAAGAAGCTTCGGAGGGTAGCAACGATCCTAATGCTCATGGATGAACAGACAACGTGATTCTATACTCACGCGTAGGTTGCGGTGTCGTTATAACCTGTGACGATAAAAGATAGACGCCTGACCATATCTCCCGTAACCTGCGAAAGTTACAGATGCAGATATACAGCATCTGTGACGGTCTCCGCTTCTGATCTCATTTTGATAGAATTCTGAATATCTGCCTGCACAAAGGAGTAATGATGATTTTCCCATAGCGGTATGCTCAGGTTGTCTAGTAGTTCATAGACTGGATAAACGACCTGATTTCAATTCATTGAGACCCATTTGTCTAACTTTAATCTCCATCACAGACAAATAGGACTTAGGGGGCCGGATCAAATTAGTTCAAACTTCACCCCCATCACCTCCACCCCCCGGAATTTATACTTAGTCTATCGTCTAAACAGATGGATTATGAATACACCCACCCAGCGTTTTGTGTTGGGGCGTCACTTTTTTGCACGTAATTGAGTCTGCCGCAGATAGGACGGGGACAACGTCCATCAATGGGATGGCTAATGACTTTGATCATCGAAGAAGTTTGTGATCTGGGCGTTTGTCATTGAAAAAAGACGTGGCCACCGCAGATACAGAATCAAGTTATCAGAAACTCATCGGATCTACTTGACGTGCGAAAAGTAAGAACCACTGAAAGCAGTTTTCAATTGAAAACTGGGAGGTGAGTAATGATTATCCAGACGCTAGGGACTCACTGGCCATCTTGTTTTGTGGTGGCATCATGATCAAGCCACTGTTTGCTACTAATATACCAACATAGAAGCCACAGGTTCACCCCATCCACTTCATCGTTTTGTATCAAAAAGAAAAACCCAGAGAAAAAATTCAGAGTATAGCCCTTTCCTACACCGCTCTCAACATTGATTGCTTCACATTCTTCTCCTCGTTGATGGAAGGGTAGAACATGAGCCGCTGAAGCAGACAAGCGCTCGGTCTTAGACGCATCAGTAAATGAAAAAAGCGTGGAGAAAAATCAATTATATCAGCCATCGCATTCTAGCTTGCTTCGGCTCCAGATCGTCCGACCGTGTTACTTCCGCAAGGTATTTCGTGCTTGTGGAACGCGGCTGTGAAGCTTGATGCAAAACTTGAACAGAAGGCAAGGACACAGGAATACAACACTGCTTTCACCCTTTGGGGCTTCTGTTTCCATTTTTGTAAACCACCATTTCGCATCGAGCAGTACTTTCAGTTTTTGAATGATCGGAATTACTTGTGGGGCAGTTCCCTCTGAGTCTCACAATGAGGCGATATTGCCTGATCTAAGGCAATGAATGCGTGGACACTACTAACGATAGATGCGTATTCAACTACGAACAGTAGGGGAACTATAGGAACGGCATCTGAATATGTACGTGGTCGGACAACAGGTAACTGGAAAGAAATGTCTTCAAAAAACACGGCTACTCTGATAGAATACGGTCACATGGAGGTTGAACATGTGGAATAGGAATAACCTGGAGATGCACAAGCTAGCGCATTGTTCATTAGGCGTCAGCTTTCCTGAACAATATTCTTGATAGAAAGAAGTCGCTACAAGGTGCGCAAAGATACTGAAGTAGCTAGATTTCGTAGTATGTCATGATAGAGATGGAATCAGTGTTGACGTCTATATGACGGATAGTCAAGCGCATCTTGAATACAACAGACCCTCGGAGCCGGGATATCAGGATGCATGAATCTCCAAGCTCACCGCAAGCCACATGTCTTTCCTGCCCGGAGGAAGGATCTCGGGGTGTCGTTAGTGTGGCTAAGAGTGAACGGGGGGATATGTCATATGCCTTCTCTCTTAACCACCTCGCGACGAACGCATGTGATCTTACTGTTTTTAGAAGTAGCTCCCGAGATCTTTACAGCCGTGATGGATCTTTCATCTGTAGCAATGTCCCTTTATTGATATTGGTATCCAGCTCATTTACAGTACCTGTATGTAGTCGACCTGAACGACTGAGCGCTGAACGGCAAAGGAACGGCAAACGTCTTGACCTCCTGAAAGTTCAAAGAACTTTTCGACGAAATTATGGAACAATTTGAAGCATCGAACGAGGAGACTGCTAACGTCGATGTAGTCAGTCCTGAATACAATCTTTCACAGACGGTAGTTTTAAGTTTTGCGGCAGAAAGGTAAAACATACTAGACGATACCAAAAGCATGGTCCCATTACTATTTCTGTCGATGTTTTTTGATCATGTTTCGGAAAAAGATGGCGATTGTTATCATCTTATAATCAAGACCAGACGATGTGAAGATAACGTGGAATGACAAAGCCAATATGGTGACTATCACCAGGGACATTGGGGTTCCCACTCGTCACTGTCCGGGTTGGAACACAGTACGTTCTCCTGGAATGTTCCTTAAGCACGTCATGGTCGACCAATGAATATTCAGTTTGAAGATATCCATGAGAAAATCTCCGATTACTGCCAAGGCGTCTATGAGGCCGTCCTCTCGATGTATGCACTGTGATCTCCTGAAATAAATGAATCGCATCTTTCTTCTTCTCTCTTGCATTATATCGAGAGGTCGACGATAATTCTCTTCGGCAAAACCCCTCATTGCATCGATCTTTTGGGACCTAGAATGACCTCAAAGATCTGCACTTCTTTCATGAGTGCCGCGTGATCCTATGTTACCCACTTTCATCGAGAAGACAATAAGATAGGACGCATGCACTCGAAGGATATATTTTGTACCCTGAGTCAACTCGACGTATTAACTGGACGTCTTCATAGACGAAAATCGCTGCGATGGTGAAACCACGACAGCACCATGATGGCGATACTGTCTTGTCACCTGGATCATAGCAATGAAACACGCATTTCGCAACGCCGTTATGGGAACGAATGGCGCTCAGATGAGTTGTTGTCATTGTAGCAGTGGTGCAGTGTTGATTGCAATATAAACCTCGGAGAGGTGCTAGGCATTCACGACAGTTAGCACCTCCTCTAACCCTTCGAGGGAATCAAAGTATTTCCCTACCAGGCTGAGTAGGAGGCTCGAAAATGAACTGTAAAACGCAAAGAGTCGGATGCGACAGCGAGAGCTCTAATAGCTGATGTGGACCGTAGATTGAAGGTCAAGAGCAATGTGAAATGAGAGCAATACATAGCCTAGATATAGCCTATGTTCCGACGAAGATTTCTCGGAGACTACATCATACACTGCAGAAACGGTCCCTTCACGTGGTGAAGCGTCATCTATGTCCCGGATTCACGTGTAGCTGCGGACCAGTCATAATCCCTTTCGTGACGGAAATAAAACCTTGGATGTTAGGAGCCAACACCTGGAAAACAATTTTTACGTTGTGCAACATGGACAAGCCCAAAGTTTCTAAGTCTAGATGATGCCTGCTTAACCTTCCTCGCTTGCCATACTACTATGCCTTTCTCCTCTGTTATTGTCTGACCTTGTCATTTCTTGTGATTTTATGAAATCCCCCGAGTATTACAATGTCGCAGGTACACATCTTACGGAAGCTATACTACTCAATTATGTCTTCGTTTCTCAAATTAGCGACTAGGTTAACACTCGGTACCATCTAGGTTAATGCACCATGGAATCTCGCTTTCAAGTTGCGATGCAAAGGCTCCGCTTCAATAATGAGCTTCATGTCGATAACCTTCAGGTCTTGAGTCATGGATAGGGTGAAAATAACAACAGGACTAGTGCTGGGCTACTGGAATTAGACCTGTTGTTTCTCATCTCAGTCGATCGCGAATTTCGACAATGACAGTAGAGAATTCGTGACGAATCAGAACAAACAAACACTCACCAATAAATAAACTAAAATTCAGCAGGGGTTCATTTGGAAGTTGCAGGGCTTGAACCATCAGAGTTGATTACCATAGTCTTTAAACGAAGGGTTGACTGTTCTATACAATGTCCCAACACACTCACACCAAACACTCTCTTCGAAGAGGTTTCTGAATGATAGCCAAAACTCACATTGAGAACTGTATCATCAGGCGGAGAGGTGAGAGCCCAGAGTTCCGAGTCCTTGACTCGGTTTTAGTGGTGCAAAACCCTCATTTGAAATTTACCCAAAGCTGTAGATTGATAAGCGGTGTTTTTAGTGTAGATAAGATATAGATAACGGTCGATAAGGACTGATGCCGGTTTGCCGATGTCTTTATATAGAAATATATTTGATATATATTTCCTTTTTCTGCTCCACGTGCATTTGCCGGTTATGCCGAACTCATTGGGGCACGAATAATTTCAAAATGATTTCCTTTTTTTGCTTTAAAAAATGTGGTAGT
The DNA here is from genome assembly GCA_028551335.1 of Armillaria sp. CMW 4456. Lineage (NCBI taxonomy): Eukaryota > Fungi > Basidiomycota > Agaricomycetes > Agaricales > Physalacriaceae > Armillaria > Armillaria sp. CMW 4456. The sequence goes on from JANDKJ010000354.1 coordinate 12,811, forward strand.
TGCCGTGGAATTGTCTGATTACATCTATACTCTATGTCAGCATGATGTACTCCTTTGTGACCATGTGTACTCAATCATGTCTGTGAGAGCTCTGGCCTCAAAGTTTAGTTCCTCAAAACTAAGTACACATTCATGGAGCAATCATGTAGCTCACAATGTCCAAACTTGCTACTGTATGCATGAGCTTCTCGAGCTCTGGGAACTTTGCACATAAGCATTCCACATCTGTGAGTGTCATCTGCAAATCCTTGACAACAAAATGCTTCATCATCACAACATGTACTATACTTGCCAGATCAAGAATAAACATTCTCAGTGTCACCTGCATGACACTGACCACATGACACCAGAAATGAATCACTGACTCTTGCAGGTCGGTGGAACCCAACCACTAACATACTTGTGGAGACAACTTACCACCGACAACACTCCGAGATGGATACTGCTCTATCAACACACTCGACACCATCCACAGCCCACCACGGAACCCGTATCCAACTGACTGACATATTGCATATTCATGATGGAGTTTAATGGACACCGAGATGATACCACCACCATATATAAACTGCATGTACCACTAAGTAGTTCCCTAGTTCGAATATCAACTTGGTTTTGCCCTCTTCGTAGTCAAGACCCGTACTCAACTTCGGTCCTCGACATTCCGTCCAGACCCTCCTCTACTTCTCCCTCATCCTCCTGTCCTCACTCACCCTCAAGACTTGTCGGCCCCACATGGGTGCCAACAAACCGTATAACCAGCTAAGTATCCCCTCCGTACTTGGCCATCAGGCACCGACTCAGGGGTGATGTTGTCCATAGCTTTGTCAATGCCTGTCCTCCCCCACCGGCTCCATAAGTTCTGCCAGACCACTCTGCTTGGGCACATAGCCTAACACTCAGGATAATCATATTCCCATATTTATGGTGAAGATGTTAAGTTTAAGGGAATTCATTCCAGATTTTGGAATGAGGAAGTGCTCATCTCGTTAATAAGTGAACAAAGATAATTGATTATTACAAGATTATTGCTACATATATATATATTTAACTTTATGCAAACACTTTAAGGACTCAGATTTAGCCACGGCATGGTGGCCTCTTCAACTGGTTATACAAACATGACCTCTATCATCTGGATGGTTTCTCTCATCTTTATAGACAGTACCTAGCTGCCAAAAGGATGAGAATTACTATCATCCAATGGTGGTATACCAGGCTAACCATCTCTGTGAATGTAGTGTCCACCAGCTTGGTAGCATTTGTGATGAGTGTTTTCGAAATTTCCATACCTCACACTTGCATCTGAAGATCCATTTGACTGATCCGATCCTGACTCATTTCAGGTCACTCCAGTCAATAGGTAAAAGAATAAACCAATTGGAATGAATAAATAAGTGACATTCTGCAGCCTTGTATTCTAGGTAACACCCTGCATGCTTACAATGATTTCATTGTGTACTTGTTACGGTCAAGATCATTCGATATCTGGCGATCTGGCGACTACCAACTTGACACCTCCTAGACACTTGAGATTATATGTATGTCGACCCAATATTTGCTTTGAACGAGAATATCAGGGAATTAACTGCGTATGCAACTGATCAATTCGGGGTATCAACACAAAGGCAGTGTGCATGCTTCAAAACATCCCTAGCAAAAAAGCGCATCTTCCTATTGTCCACTTTATCTATCCCTCAATCAGAGAGCAAGAAATAAAAACTTCAAGCGTTATACCCAAGAAACACAGAATTCTCAAGAAAGCATTTCGGAATGGAACCATGGGCATTATCTGGGTGTAATCATTTCTGAATGCAACCAATCCCAAGAGCTATCAGGATCTGCTAAGGGTGCCTGCTAGCTCAATGATTGCTCTTGGATATCCTGTGATAGTGACATACCTTTTGAACAAGTGTTAGTGCCATGCATTACCATACAAGGTCTTACATGCAGCTTACTTGTGTGTTTGTTAATGAAACACAGACACTCAACCTGAGACATTGGGTAAGAGATACCTCGTCATATTGCTAAGCAAATTCTAAAGACTTCTTCCAAGTGGTCCCCTCTGCAGTCATCCTAGAAAGAAGACACAATCAAAAGTTGTATCATTCCCAAAGGTACCTGTTGCCTACTTTATCATAATTGACATCCCATTCACTTTCAATTCTTCCAAAGTCTGCCTACTGGGGGAGCTGATGATGGTTCAGTATTGCTGTTGGTCTCACATTTTAGAAATGTTGACCGAGCCCTTGAAGACCGTCAAACCATTTTTTCTTGACAGGGCCATCTTGGCAAATCACTCACAAATACATGGGCCATCGACAGATATGCTACCTCTGCTGAAAGAAATTTTTAATGCCCCAAGTGCAGGAAGCATATTTTACTGATTCATGAACAAAAACACCCTGTTGATGTTATCTCTAGGTGGCATAAAGCTGACATTGAGGTAGGTCAGGGTAGGATACTGCAAGATGACATTTTGGAAATCCTGCCCAAATTCAACAATTAGCAATAATTGGGCAATAAGGTTGTGTGCATCAAGATGCACCAGGAATTCCTCAATATTCTACCCATGACATTCAGGAAACTACCTGTGACAATGGCATTATAGGAAAGCCAGTGTCTCATCTTGACTAGCTGCAGATTTTTCAGTGCTGGTACGATCATGCCAGAAGGCAAATACCAAGGGCCCCTGCAGAAAAGGATGTCAAGTGTATGAACTGAGGGAAGAAGAATTCTACTGTAGGCATCTGTGGAATGAACGGAATCCATTGGAAAATATCTAGGTGAATTGTCAGATGTTCAACATGCTTTGCCAAATGCAAAACATGTAGGAGGCATGAATCATCATGGTAAGGATGCAGAAAAAGCCTCTGAATTTGCTGCCATGGTATGGTAAATTGTCCTGTGTGAATGGCAACTGTGCACAGCTGTGGGGCTAGATCGAAAAAATCAAAATGGCTGTCCTCATACATGTCAAAATATATTGTAATGCTCCCCAAAATCAGCACACATCCTCTCATGCACTTTAGCATGTTAGAAACCACGTTGGCACATTCCTGGTTGACACTGATATACACCACTTTCCATCATGGTGCATGATCCAAAAGCATGGCAAGTATTCATAGATCATGCTTTTGGATGTCCTCATCCAGATATCTATCATCCTGAATGAAAGAAAAAACCAGTAGCACATCTCGAGATAGTTGAAGTGCCCAACTTAGGCACCCCTCAATGGATACCCTGTATGATGCAGGTCCCAGCCATTTAGGTTCAGACATTTCAGGGATTCTGATGGATGTCATGGGACCTTCTTCAGACGAGGTAACATGTATCAGCAACCATAGCATGGGTGTATACATGGCAACTCAAGAAATGTCTGTTAGACTTGCCACATTTGAGAATGCCAGATTGAAGATCATTCTCATAATATCAACAGGTGGCTTCCGAATTGGAGATGACAGAGTGCATTGGTGGTGATCAAGAAGGTCATGAACATGGGATTGCTCAGAGAGCATTTCCTGACGAGAGTGTTGGTACTGATCAAGAATAATAGACAACTGGGCTATATCTTCATCCTGTTGAGCGATGATATCTTGGAGGCATAGAGATGAGGCAGATAAGGGTGAAAGGGAATCTTTGATCAAAGCACAGTCTTTGTCAGATGGTGCATTATTGAATAATATGTATGACTTGAGGCAAGGCTGGAGATAGTAGCAATGCATTTTGCAGGTGCTACAGTAATACTCCAGTTTTTCATTTGCATTGCACAGGGGGCATGTCTACAATTCTCCTTGAATAAGAGACAAGCAAGGGGGTCTGGTTAATGAATTAAAAGACAGAGGGTCGATTAATTTTTTTCATGCATCTCTGCTAGACCTACCTACTATCACATGACTTTCACATGATATTAATGATGTCATCTTGCTATTTCTGATAATATAAGAATCATATAACTAATTACATCATACACAGCTATATAGTATAATGTCAAAGTATGTCATGTGATGAATCATTTCAAATTCAACCAAATAGAAACCTCTAATTTTTTAATACAATATAGCTTATGGCAAGCATGGCTGGTATGCTCATTGATTGACAGGTTGTGCCTTAGAACCCCTGGCACCTATTCACTTCTATATATAGTAATATTTTATTATTTAACACTTTATATAATAATACTTTTGGACTTGTATATATAAAAAAGCTTTAGCTTTATCACATGACATTCATGTGACAAAATGATGTCAAAAGCTATTCTTACTATCCAGCCTATTTCCTGCCATCCATAGATTAGTTTAGGCCTATTTACCTAAGCCACATTGCCAGAGGCATATCAGAGATTCTGCACCAATCTTATAAGGTAGTTCAGCAAATAATTTTGCCAATAAGATTATATTTGAGAATATTATGAATACAACTGTTAAATAAGGTATAAGGAGACATTGTAATTATCCTTATTAGGCACCTTGTGGGGTCATATCAGTGCGACTTTTGTCTTGTAATCTCTGAATTACCTTATTGCATTATATTGCCTTATATTGTCTTAAAAGGGAAATGCAGAATCTCTGAAACTAGAGATTATAAGACAAGAGTCATGCTAATAAGACACTGGAGATGCCTAATAAGGATACCCACATGCAGAGGAATAAAGGTGGTATATGCCATTAATTAAATATTTCTTTTCCTCAGACATATATATATATATATCTTGAGACACTGTGTTTCACTCTCAGCTATTTATCATCACATCTGAGGTATATATTTATAATGTATTCTACACCACAATATCCCTCCATATCTTATAAAATCCCTTATACCAGGTTGGGTATATCATTATATATTTGTTATACCTTATTTGATAGATGTATTCATAATATTCTTAAATATAATCTCACTATGAAATTACTTAATATATGCTGAATTACTTTATCAGTTTGATGCTGACAGGACCAGCCTTACAGTCTAAATATTATATACAAGAGGCACTGGGATATTGGCCTGGTACTTAGGTATAGTGAGAGCCCCAAAAAATTAAATATCTCTCAAAATTTCAGTCTGAATACTATCTAAAATAGAGGTAGATCCATACAAAAATTCTTTTACTACTTACATAAGTAATTTAGATAACAGAATGTCCTAAAATGGCTTAAAATTGATGAGATGCTTAGTCAGCAAATTGTGGCTATGCCATCAAATTCAATAAGATGCTTAATCAGCAGAGTATTAAACTTGATGTACTACAATTAATCTTAGTTTCTTCTCTTTTTAACAAATATATTCATTAATAAACAGTCTATCTCTGATTTAGTGGTACATAAAAGAAACATTATAAAACGTATTCTTTTCTATTTCAAATAGGAATAATACAACTTTGTTTACCTTTTTGGTCTTGTAAACTCTCTTTAGGGTCCTCTTGCCTTATATATTAAAAACAAATATATGCAAATACTGGTTAATGCTATAACCAGAGCATACCAGCCATACTTGCCATAGTAGCTGTTTTTAACAGTACCTTTACATCTAAGCTACTAAGAGAAGACATTTATCACCAATCCACTATTATTTTAGGCTATATTTAGGTAAAATATTAGAGGGTTCCTTTAATTTTTTTCGTGTCATCTCACTGGACCTACCTACCTACCTGGTGTTCCAGGCTGACATTCCAATACCCCCTTGGAGACAAGACCCACAGTAGATAAACAGCCAGCTCACCATAACTACACAAGAGAAGATATTTGCCAGATGGATGATATGGCTTAATGGTACAGTGGGTAAGTAAGAGACAAACCTGTTCCAGAATGTTTGAATTCATTTGCCACTGACAATTTTCAAGTTGGTTCTCTGGGATCATCACATGATATGATGGAAATTGGCATCCTGTTTATATTCAGGTTACAAGCACCATGAGTACCTATAAAACCAGCTTGCCAGGCTATCCTGGCACAAAGGTGGCAAGGGCATTGCATTGTCAAGATGCCAACATGATATAGCCCTATATGCTAACATAAAACCTGTGCAATAGTGAGCACAAGCTGAGAAGACAATGTCTGGCAGCATTTAAAGTGTGCATGTCAAAGGATCCAAATGTTTAAATATTTAAATGATAGATCCAAACCATCAAGTCAAATACATTAATGACTGCATCCTACCATCAGACAAAGTGAATATATCACAGTCAGACAGTTACATGGCTGTGCTATCAGTGAATACCTTGCTTGTCATTATGTCTGTCCCCTAGACTAGTGACAGTGTCTGCCCTGCCCTCCCCAATTCTTTCTAAATATTTCCCTGTATCTATAAATATCAATGCAGGCATGATCTCTCATCAAAATTGATCCTGTAACTATGTCCATGCCTTGAGTGCCTAGATCAAATAACTGATCTTGTCATTACCTCGCTGAATAAGGTTGTATAGCATTTTCCTGTCATTCCTGGATATCTTTCTATGCAATAACATATTTGTCATTTTTTATCTAACATACCACATCATAAATCTGTTGCATATACTGTTGGAATATGGCAATCCAGCATCATGCCAAGCATGCTGATTAAAGAAGAAGACACAGAAAATTTATAGAAAGTTCTAGTAATTTAGTACTTTAGTATAAAAGTAGGTACTGTAGTCCACATTCTGCATGTGTTTGTAGAGCTCAGCCAAGTGCAATGATACTGGCTTGACACTCTGCATGTGACATCATTTTGTTGTTGGAGCAAACTCTCATTTTGGGTCTTTCCACATATACTACTACTAATTCAAAGTAAACTGAGCATGATGATAAGAACACAAGACAGCAGGACAGCAAGAAACAAGAAACATTTTCCAAGAAAAGAAAACATTAAAAAACTGTTGCATCACACCAGCCAAAGTGCTGTGACCATTACTTTGATACAGTTATCAACATCCATCACCATCTTCTTCCAAAGCTCCCTCTCTTCTGCCTTGAGTGTACCCTGTCCCCACCACATGAGTCCTATGAGAACCATTACTATGCCATTCTGACCTCCTTTCTGCAAACTCTTGTCAAGTGGATGGTCATAGATTGGTATTGGTAGAATGCTGGTTTCATTTCAATGCCATACAGGCTGCATTATATTCCACCACTAGTATAGTTCTGTTGCAAAGCCTACAGGAGGATTGGGATAAACATTGTAACAATGGTTTATGAGCCAGAGCAATAGTGCTGGGGGTCTTGATGACAGTGCATCTATACATCCCTACAAGTCTAGTTAATAACATATAGACAATGCATAGCAGTGATTCATACCTTGCCAGGAGAATGTCCTTGGACCTGCAACATGTGCCTCTCAAGATCTTGCCAGTGGGTGAGGAGGTTCTGCCACTCTAGACCCAAAGTCAGATTGGTCAGATATCCTACTGCTGAGGGCAACCAGCCTGTTGCAACAATTGCACATGATGCATAGGGCCTACAAGCATGCTTGCTCACTCTCAGCTCTGAATTCCCTTCATTTTCATCCTCAGCATTGTCTTGTGTCTGCTTAGTGCCTGTTATGCCTGCATGCTCCAGAAAAGATGGTACTCCTGGTCCTTCCTCTGAATTGTTGTCTAAATCATTGTTGAATTGGGTTGGTAATAGAGGGAGCATATTCAGAGAAGGAGACAGCTCCAGTACCAGAGGGAGTGTATTCAGAGATGGAGATGGGTCTAGCAGAGGAAGTGGATTCAGAGGAAAATGTGAATCTGTATGAGGTGGCTGTTCTAGACCATTCAAAAAGAGATCCAGATCATTGTCAAAGTGTTCAAATGGTGCCATTGTGAGTTCCAATGATGGTGAAAACATAGGAGGTACTATGGGTGATGCAGGAGGTTCTAATAATTCCAAAAGTGATGCTGATGGAGAAGAGGGTGGTAATGAAGAGGTATCCAATGAAGGGGAAGCATGCAGTGAAGGAGAGGTGGGTAGTGAAGGGGAAGTGGTTGGTGATAGGGAAAGATGGTGTGTACTTAGAACAGCTTGTCCTTCATGGTTGCTTGTATTGTTTAGAAGTTCAACTTGGCCTTGAGTGAGAGCACATTGAGCTCTCACTTCTGGGGCTAAAGTACAGTCAAGCCAACAATTTTGAAAGAATAATTGTGAACTCATGAAACAGTGTTTTGAGGAAGCAACCATATGGTGTACTAATGCTCTTTTCAAAAGTTCAATGTTGACCATTGGGGTTGTCTGGGTCAAAAGAAAATGCAGAATACTCATCAAGAAAATTATGGCCATGCATGTTTTCACCAATATGAAAGCTATAGAGTATATATTAATGAAAACAATTCCCTAAGATAAAAGTCACATGACACTCACCTCCATGTGTGTATATTGCTGTTGTCTGTTGGAAAAGGGCCTCCTGCGATAACAGAGAACCACCAATCTGTCTGTTCAGCAACCTCTTGGAGCAAGTGCTGCAACAAAGCAGGCACTTGGTTAATAGCCCTGGGTGAAGTCAAGGTCAGTAAAAGAATGACATTGTCATGGTTACCACTTACTCAAGGTATTCTGCCAGTGATCACTTTCCCTCTGCTTCCAAATTCTCCTCATGAAATTCATCCAGGGCTGCCATTATTTCCCCCTTAATATCATCTGTTTTGGCTTCAAACCTTTCAGCCATAATTTGATTACTCAAATTCAGCATGGCACCACACCTGAGTTTTTCTTTATTTACTTTTATAGCCTCCTCAACATATGGGTGTACATGAGTTGAGAAGTACCATTGTGAGTATATTTGAACAGCATGAAGCCAGCATACAGGCTTGAGATTGAAGGTAATCTTTTTCTTCTTCCCAAGTACTGCTGGGTTGATGACACCATCAGTAGTTATAACTGCTGCTTTATGATGTTCATTATTAAATTTATGTCAGATTCACTGTAAATTGGTGAGACTTGAAGAGAGATATGGATTTTTACATACATTTTTCTGCTTTTGATATAATATATCCTGTGCCATGTGCAAAGCATTGGCTTCAGAGGAATCTCCAACTACTTCCTGCCAATCAGGAATGGCCCATTTCTTGTTGGATTCATTAATAGCTCTATTCAGGTATGTCACCACTCAACCCTCCAGACATGCTTGGTTGTATGTGGCTTGTTGGACACAGAACCACTGGTCCTGTTCTTCTGTTGCCTATTTTTTTGGCATCTACACTATATAAATAATTTATAAGGTCATAAATATATATATTCTGGATCATACCTCTTTTACTTCTGATATTGCTTCGAGAATATTGTATTAATTATTTTGGGCAACAATGGAAAAAGTCTGGATCATAGCTTAAAGAAGTTTAGCCCTGCCAGTTACCATGCTGAGCTTGCCATTAATGCTGGAGCTGACAAATCCTAAAACTGTACAGTTTATTGGTGGTTCCATACTCAACAAACTAACATACCAACAACTAGAAATCATGACTCAATATCCACAGGCTCCAGCTAATCCACTCATAGATTACTCAGCTGAGCAGTTGACTCAGCTGATTCTTGCATTACAACAGTTAGGCTTGATTATGCTGAGTACTGATTTTTCCATGCTATCTCATTGTTTCCACTAATGGCATATTTGTTTATTTATTTTCAGATGGTCAACTTTCACCCAGTTCCATGGCACTGGACTCCAACAATGAGCCTAGCCTCAGCAGCCACATATGTTCATACCTTGGAGAGATAGATGGGGCCCCTAGTCACAAGGGTGTGGCTGTTGCTGGTGCTAAACCTGTGACAGATACCACTCCCATAGTGAAAAAAGGCAAGTCGTTCTTTCTATATTTTCAAAATGCATTAACAACCATTGTGACAGTAAAAAAAGGCAAGTTGTCTTTACACTGTCACACATGACCAATCTTGAACATAGCTCACAGAATCCATTCAGACTCCTTTGACACCTGCAAAGTGACTGCCTAAGTTCTCCAAAACTGCATCTAGCACATTGCCTCCTCCTTCTAAAGGCTCCTCTGGTTCTCCCTGAATTCAAAACTCAACATTGCCATGGTACACAGTAACCACTGGGTATGACATGGGTGTGTTTCAAGGCTGGTGAGTTGTAGATTTCTTTCTACAATCATTAATCTAGGCACAGGGATCAAGTTGCTCTCTTAGTAATTGGAATCTCTGATGCTGTCTTCCAACACCATCCTTCTCTTGCTTTTGCACAAACCTATTATGCAAATGCCTTCAATCACAATGATGTAGAGGTAGTCCCAAGATCCAGCAATGATGACAACAACAATTATAGGGTCTAAAGTCAGGTTGGATAGGAGTTCACTATTTTTTTATAAGTATATCTAGATTGTTACCATATGCCAAATACCATGCAATTTGCTTTTTCACATCTCTTCAGTCAGAAACCATCAGAAAGTAATAGTTATTTTCAAGAACATATAGAAGACTCTACATACTGATACTGCTGATAGAGGAGTTGATGTGATTTATGAGTTTTGACCAACAGTTCCACACCTTCCATGATGCCACATAGAATATCCTCAAGCCACCATTGAACTTTTTCCATACAATCCTGGTACTCCTGCACCTCTGCTAGCTCTGGTCCCACACTGGCAATATTGAGTATTCTTGCTTTGTGCTTATTGACAGTGGCAATGAGTTTGGCAATCTTGGTGATTTCTTCACATATCAGAGTATCATCTCCCTCTGGTTTGTCTTTGGTTACTGAGGCCATGAAGCCCAAATAGAGTTGTTTGGCATATGTATGCAGTCAACGATTGATGAGCACCAGAAACTCCTTGTTTTTCCATACAATACAGTCCAGTGTCAATTGTGTTAGTGTCTTGGTAGGCTTTGTAGGCATTGTATCACTAGATAAATAAAATAGATATCTGTGGTCAGTGACAACATATAATCTGGAAAGAAAAAATATACCATGGCTGTCCACTGGTCTTACACACCACCTCTCATTGAACAGAGGATGAAAGCATGCTAAAAGTGTCTAGTTAATCAAATGTAAAGTTTATACAAGATAATAAATACCTTTGTTTCCTGGTTTTGTGCTGATACTCATGGTGTCTATCCTGGTTAATACCAGTCTAATATCTAAGTTCACCTCAAAGTAAGCACACAGCAACTCTAAAAATATGATAGCATACCTTTGATAAGACCTAGCACTACTGCTAGCATGAGCCTGCCATTTTTCCTCAGCAGTGTTATACTTGCATGGTTGGCCAGGTGAGGACACCATTATGGTTTGGTGTAAAGTGATTGATTCATTCACTTGCACTGGTCTTCATTTGATGAAAATTCTACAAGTCACATTGGGGTAAAAAAAATTGACATAGTATAAAAGCTATGGACCAATAGTGCACATTGGTATCAAAATTAATGCCAGAGGCTATGTGGTCAGCTGTTATTCATAGCTGACTTTCTCTGCAGGTTGTTACCCAACATCTCCATGCTGAGAAGCTGAATGGACACCCGTCTGATTTCAGTATTGGGGTCCTCTTGATTGCCAGAGGCCAGGGATTCACCATTTCTGCTAGCTCAGACATTTGCTGCCTCTTCAACACCCTGGCTCCTTGTTGATTGCTTTCAGGTATCAGTGGCCTTCTCAAAAAACATTGTGATGCTCATAGGTGTTTTTATATTCTCAGATTCTTTTAAGAATCAACACAACAAGTGCACAGGACTCAAAAAGATGCAAGGGCTGAAAGTGAGAGATGAGGTGAGGTGAAGAGGAGCTAAGAGTGCTTGAAATTGATGTAACTGGCAAGGTATGAGTATTTTCATACATTGTTTGTTGTCCTTGCCCTCATTGGAGTACACTAGATAGTGCTTGCTTTATGGTGTGGTGCACATGGCTCATCAAACTGTTCAATATTCCCTGAAATTACCATCAAATTCTGCCACAAAAAGCCCAAGTTGCATAGTGCCCTAGTTTGAGTTGTTGGCATGTATATTACAGACACATGATACAGTTTTAATTGTACAATTATGGGAAAGTACATACTCTTGTTGCATGTAGATGGCACAAAAGACACATTGATTTTGCATGTGAGACTGTAGGTGTAAGAGTATAAAAGGACTTCCTCACAAGCCCAAAATACCTGTTTCTCTGATGGCCATGCTATGTGCTCCCAAGAAGACAAAGTGGTGTTGCCTTGGGTGGCATTCCCATCCTGTTGACCAGTTTGCTGATTCTTTGGATGTTCCTCCTGTGTCATATCCTCACCATCACCAATCATGGTCATTCCCAGCCACAAAAGGAGCTGGACCATCTATTAAACAGAGAGTTGTCCACCTTCCAGTCTCACCACAGAAGAACAAGACTAACTGTAGCAAAACTTCAAATGACAATCTTGCCTCTATTGACTACAACCTGAATGATGCATACCACCTAGATCCACACATGTATGCTCTCACTATGGCTAGAGATATGGAGGATACAGAAACGGCACCTCATAAATGTGTTTATACAGTAAGCAACTTAATTCTCAGTGTAATTATTATTGTTAATGGATATCTATCAGTATAACCCTCTTGTATCATTTAGCACCCACATAGATCTCTATCTCACTGAAAGTCTGAGACATGAAGGCCAGGGTGATGCTATCTCACAACCATGTTGTGGCAGTGTTGGATGCAAGAACAAGGATTTCACCTACCAGTATGTCATCTGCAGGGATGCACAACTCTTCTGTAGATCATGCATAGTAATCATACATCAATGTTCTCCTACCCATATCATTCAGGTGTGTGATTCTTTATGGTCCAATTCAGTAGCTCACTATCTTCAAGCATTGGAATGGTGATTACTTCAACAAAATTCCACTCTGGAACCTTGGTTTAAGCTATCAAGTGGGACATCTCCTAGGGGATGTCTGCCTTCATCCACAGGCTGCATTTGGTGGTCATTTTACAGTTATAGATACAAACAGAGTTCATGACATCACTTTGAACTTCTGTAACTGCTCACATGAATGCCCTCTAGCCAGCCAATTACAATGTGCATGGCTTTTCCCTGGAACTGTGATGGAACCTTGCATTGCAGTCACTATTGCAGCTTTAGAACAATTCCAGATGCTGACATTTATGGGCAAATTGTCGGCTTATGAGTACTACCATTCTTTAGCTTGACTATCTGATAATACTGGAACAAATATGCCATCAGTATGCCAAGTACTGTTCATTGACTATATGTACTTAAACATTATTTTTAGGACAATTATGAGGCCTTTATTTGCATTGTTCAAGAGTGGTCTTTTATCCACTTGCTGAAGCAAGGAGGAATCGGGAATGGTGGTGCATGGAAAGCCACTGAGCTGGCATCTTGTGCAGTGGATTGCTTCACTTGCCTATGGCCAGATGTAAATATTCCTGAGAAGGCAGATCTTCATTTGTAAGTGTCATACTATGCATCAGATCACAAGATTAAATTGATTTATTAGGCCTGACACTTGGGAGAATACTTTATTTGTTGGCATAGATGCAAATTTCAAGCTCAAAAGGTTTGATGTGTCTAGCAAGGAAAAGGATCCAGGACTGGGGAGTGCACTAGCATATTTCATGGACACAAAATCTTTCAAAGAACATTTGACCATGTTTGATAAACAAATTTTACAGGCATAGGGCATCTGTAATGACCATGAGGCAGTCAAGAGAGATAAAAAGATATGGGCTCGATCCTGAGCTTTGGCAGCAAGTGGAGCTGGTGAAGTTGTTTGCATGTGCCACAAACTGAAGCTCCCACTGTTGACTGTGGATCTCTGGGTTGGTGAGACATATGTATGTGTTCCTCAATTTGAGTTGCACTAATTTTAGTTAATATCAGACAAGTTGAAATGGATTACAGTTATCTCACCACTGTGAGACAATTTAATGGTGTCCCACAAATTGTAACATCATATGATATTGCATGTCAGTGGTCAATCAATCTAGAAGATTGCATCAAGATGTATGGTCCTAATATGGTTCCTCCACTCTGCAACAAGCTTTACCTAGTCCTGAAATTCCATCTCCCTAGCCATATTAAACAATGTCAAGAGAAGATCTGTATGTCTTTTCATGTCCACATTGGAAATAATGATAATGAGGCTCCAGAATGCAGCTGGGCCATATCCAGTGGGGTTGCAGCTTTGATGAGGAAGATGAGTCCTGGCCATCAACATGAGAAGCTTGACCAACATTTCAGCACTGTCAACTGGCAGAAGAATGTTTCAATGGGTATAATATCTGACTTACATAATTGATTTGACTAATGAGAACATTGTATAGGTGATTCACTTTTACAAAAAATTAAAGAGGCAGTCCCAAATGCTACAGAATATGAGAACTATTTTGAATGCTTCACAAAGACTTTTTCATCAGAAGAAATTGTGAAATGGATTGCCATGGTTGAGGCCTAGGAGGCAGATAGAGAACAGCCAAATCCTTTTGCTCAAACAGTAGCAAGTAAGTAAAATAATGTTTGGCCATTTGTCAATCATTGGCACTGACACTCATTTTAGATAAATCAGAAGCTGCTATATGCCTTCAACTAGCTCAAGAAGATGCACAAAACAAACTGGTAGGCCTCAACAGTGATCAGTTATTCATTGCATCACCAAAGGATATGATTGCACAGGGTGTCCAAATTGAGGCTTCACAGTATGTGAATCAATATGTTTTTTCAATGGTAATATATTCAATTTCCCTTAGATGTAGGATTGCCAGAATGAATAAGGACTTGGGCCAACATTCTACAGACCTACAAAGGGCTCAAGTCCTTGAGAAATTGAACCATCTATGCCACAGGATGGAATCATGGTTCATCCAGCAAGAAGCACACATGCCGGCAGTCTGTGGTCTTCAGATTTCTGACAGCTTGAGTGATGGTCCTTCAGTCCCTGCATACTCACAACCACTTTATTTGCTGTTGTCAGTTTTATTATTGGATCATCCATGTGATGACATTCTTGTACATGCTGAAGCTTGTTTACACATTGGACAGGGGTTCAATCTACTGCATACAATCTGTGGCCACCTACTAACACTGGCTAAGGCATACAAAGATGCTGACACTACTACACTCATGCAGAAAGAGCAGCTTAGATGCCACAAGACTACTTGAGACATCAATGCATGCATCACTCAAGCCAAACTCTATTATTGGGATATTCGGCAATGCTTGATGACTCTTTCAACAACTGGTGACTTTGCTTGGCAGTCCCAATTATGAGTCCTGGAAGATTCTGATGTTCACCAGATATCTGACAATGCAGTGGGAGCTTTCGACACCCAACAGGGTATGTCATGGATTTGGTACACTGCCCATCTCAGTGATGTGCCTGGGGGTAGCAATGAATGTACATCATGCTTCTTTGTAATGATGATCTGTTGCTAAACAGTGCTAGATTTGAGAATTGAATGGTGTAAGGCTCATGCAAGAGCACACCACTGGAGGGAGGAGTGTAAGCTATTGAAGGCGGATATGCAACATGTCAGATGCAAGCTTGAGCATGATACAAATCTTTGGCTCAGCTGAGCTCAAGAGGCAGCAAAAGGTGAGACACACCTAAATGCAGGCGAAGGTGCAGCAGCATATGCAAAACACCAAGCAGCTATACACACTGTCATCAAGTCTGGTTTCAAGTGAAAATGGCACTATGTTGAGGATTGGATAAGGCTAGGGAATACTGATGACAGTTTTGTGGAGGACAGTGAAAATCCATTCATTTGAGAAATGTTTTATAGAAATTATATACTTTTTTTGAACAGATAGAGCACCATCAAATTAACAGTGGGAAAACAGAACATGAAATATTATGTCATGGTTACCAAAGGCAATGAAATCTCAATGGGCACCACTATGAGATTGTACCTGAGATGGTCCAATCTTGAGCATAATTCAACAAGTATTTTAGGTAGGAGTCAGGGACAAGGGTGTGGGAGAGCTGAGCTCATCATCATCAACAGTGACAAGGGCAGCCATGCCCATGGAGGACCTATTTTTAGTGGCATGGTAGAGTATATATTACTGGACAGTAGGTATATAACCTATCATCACAGTAGGATATGTTGATTAATACATTTCAATTAATGGTTAGGAACCATGTATAATATATTATTATGCTACAGTCTGGTGTGCATGTCATTGGCACATCATATACCCAACATACACCAGATCTTAACACCCAAGTATGCATTCCATGCTATGCATCCATCCATGGCAGTGGACCCTCCTCCATAACATGATTAATGAAAGTCTTTTCCACAAAATATTCATTTATGTTACATTTCTGACAATTTAAAGACTCCAAAAATCTTCACAAAAAGGCCCTGACATTTCTTTCCACCTCCCCTGTCCTTGTATGTAAATACAAATTAGCATATCCTCTTTGGAGTCTCTAAATTTATCAAACTTCAATGTCTATTTAGGTATAACTTCCTTCGTTGAGCAGTGATATTGCCAGAGTTTATGTCCTTGGCTGATAAGAATGGAAAGGGCTTTTCAGTTGAAAACAGTTGTCCTGCAATGGAGAAGAATTCAATACAATGCAGGATTCTGTGGAATGTGGAAAATGGTAGTCAGAGGTCTACCCAGCACCTTCATAATAATTCAGACCTAGCTACACACTGTACAAGCAAAGTCAAATGTGAGTATCTTATGCTGAGACATCATATCCTTCTTATGAAGTCTTCAAATATCACTCTACCAGGGTCAGTTGCCTACCTAGGACCTGATTGAGGTGCCATCTTCTTGCAGTCATCCCTGCCAAGATTCGATTCCATTAATATTATAGCAATACTAGCCACACTTACAAGGAGTGGATTTTCTCATACCTTAAGAAGTCTTCCAGAGAGATAGTCAAGAACTGTATCATTTCATCAGAAGCTATTGCATATATAAACATCTTAATTATCAGCATGGCCACATCGGATCTCCTCAAATATAGCTTTTCCCAGCTCCATATGCCACTGAGAATCAGATAGAGGTACCATCCAGTGGCCCTCATCATCCCACACAACGAGTTCATCCCACAGCTTTGTAATATTATTGGAGCTGTAGTCCTCCTGCATGTCCCCATGGAAGATATTGGCTACTAGTGAACTCTGAAAATGTACCTCAAGAAATATTGATATTTCAGAACTCAACAGAGGAGATATGCATGTAGGAAAGAGATGACATGCTCCACCCATATCCTGGAAAATGATAATACAGCAATTGTCCTGTAGATAAATCAGATTCATCAATAGAGAATCATCAACTTACAGGTGACTTACTTTGATGTCGACAGTGAATGCATTGTTGATAAAATACAGAATGAGCTCCTTATGCATGACAGTACAATTCCATGAGACCATCTCCCTGCAACTTTGGCCATTATAGCGAAATGACTCATCAGGGGATATAGTGTTGTCAACCTGATGAAAACTCATTGTGTCAAAAAAGAGGGGAAAATCAATCCAACATATATCAGCCATATATTTTGGCAACTCTCCAGTGAACATGCACCAGTTGCCATCATGCTGTTGAACTTGTTCTTGAATCATTGGAGGAACATCAAGCTAGAGACACCTTCATTAATGGCAAGAGAATGTCATGATATATGATAATAATCACCATCAAGCATGGTACATCAAGTCCTTTTAAGATAGCATTCTCAATAATAGACTCCTGCATGGTCCTGAAGAACTGCATTCCCTGGACATGTTTCACCCACAAGACACCTTGTTGGCTATCTGTGAGGTGTGGTTAAAATAGGCAAGAGAAGACAGCAATCAAAGGAATGGTCACCTGGAAAAAACAATTCATAATCACTGGGAGGAAGTGCATCTGTTGAGAGCAAGGGAATTTCCAGTCCAGTGGGTTCAATACCATATGACAAGACATCAGATGGTTTGACATCCACTGGAACAAGCAAGAATGGTCCCCAGCATTCAGGGCAAAATTCTCTAGTCCATTGCTGCAACATTGCACTTGTAACAGGTGTGAGCCATTGATTGATTCCTATTGAAATCTGGATCACAATAGGGAAATACAAACAGATTCACTCATTTCTTACCGAATGAGAGCTCAGAGGGGAAAGTGTCATGCTTGAGCATAATGGATTTCTTTGAAAGAATGTGCTTTGGCCTGTTATCCATGAAGGTAGTTACCAGGCTGCATGTAAATGATTCCGAGTAAAAAACAAAAATGACTTGATTATGTCATCCTGACCCACTCAGAGGTCACACAATTGACAGATCAGTGATGTGTTACAAGTTCTTGTATTTAGCAAGTATTTAGTCCTGACAAAAGTTGTATGATGAACTTCTTTGTTATGATTTTTCCCCTATTCTAACCCTAACCCCAGGCATTCCCCTACCATCATCATCGACTTCAACCCTTATCTTGTGTTATCCACGAATTGGCACTTAACTCCACTTGTTCACTCACTTCATCTTATCTTCTCACCCAGTTGGGACTCTCCTTTGTACTTATCATTCCTTTATCACTCACCTGTTCACACTGACCGCTTCTTGAAGGACAAACACCGTTGTCACAATGTACAACAGTAGTATATGAGCCATGTATTTAAGTAGGATGCTCACACTGGTACAAACCAGCTTTGAGCTAAGTTATAATATACCAACTTGTGCTCAACTCACATCCTCTAAAAAGCCAAGTACTAAGGACTTAGTCTCATCTTCATGCTAGTGCACAGTATCACTGGGAATACTCAAATGTGAAGTAACCAGTTGTTTGCTGTTGTTAGAGTCACGTGAAGTTTGGGTCTAACATTCTTTTAAGATCATCCAGCCAGCATATATCCCAGTGTCATCATGAATTGGGTGTTGTTCATAATTGGATAAAAACATCATACCCATATATCAGTGGAAATCAATTGTAGACACTCTGATGGCACATTGGTTTCAACAAAGCCTCATTTGACGATGAGCAGCTGCCTATTCTGATTGTCAGAAGTTGTGATGCACAAATTCCATGCTGTTATTGTTGAAATCCTTGAATGATTGAGGTACAACTTAACAGCAGTTCTACTTCTGATAGGTGAGCAGCACCATGCCTGTTGTCATTTTGACTATATTCATGACTGAAGCACCTAGTCTGCACTGAGGTCAAGCATGCCAGGACACATTTATGCTAGATAGTGCCAGGAGATATAATCTAGTCACTGATTTCAATGAAGGGAAGCATAATAGTTGAATGGCTTCTGCAGTATCTGTATCTGTGAAATTGTACCATGCCCCATGTTGGATATTGTGCATTTCCATTTTAAGACAATATAAAGCACCAAAATGTCATATAAGGCTGAAAAGGAATTGGGCTGATTATTTCACCTTACTACATGAGAGTCACTCTGATAAAGGCATATTAGATACCTAATAAGGTCCCTTAAAAGGGCTTAAAAGGGCCCACATGACCTATATACACATTATTTTGTGTCAGTCAGGTGAAAGTTGGGCTTTTAAGGATTCTGCAAGATTTTGCCAAGATTATTATTGGCAAACAATGCCATCACCCTTATAAGGCATCTGCAGAATCTCCGACACAGCTCAGAACTTGCAGCTCTTGATCACAATTCAAAGAAAATTTCTATCTCAGAGGAAGTTATGCCCCATGTAGAAAGACAGTCTCACATCATTATTTTGCATGCTCCATTGATAGACAAATGAAGGCCAGACTAACAGCTACTCTCATAATATCACATCAGACATATTAGACAATGCCTCCATTGTTATTATGCACTACTCCCCAGTATGTCTTCACAGCTTTCCTGGTTCATCTTTCTCATCACAAACACTACAAAGTTTGTGGGGGATATGCTCTCAGAGATGGCTAGGCTTGATGTGCCATCATTGGATGGTACTGACTGTCATCCTGTAGACAGGCAGCTCCTGTTTATAGAAATGAGAGAAGCCATCCAGACTAGAGGGCACATGTGTACAACTCTGTGCTTTCAATCACATGGCCTGACCACACCACTCTCAGAATGAGTTCCTCATGTGATCTAATGGCAATTATTTAGAACCCTTTTCACAGAGAGAATTTGGCATGGAATTCAAAAGGAGCAGATAGGAGCAGTTCACATGCTGGGAAGAGAAAGTGAGGTGCTTGCTAGGGGATAGAGTCTGCATCATGCTTGAAAGTGTGAGCCTGAGGACAATCATGGACATTAAGAGAGAAGAGTGGGGACAGGGTGTGGTGTTGATGTCAAAATCAGGCATTGCTGTGAAGAATGTGTCACCCAAGGTGATGGTATCTAAGGGAGGACTCTGACAGTTTGGTACAGTACTGATCAGATAAATGTGACCTCTCATTTGTGAGCTCAATTTTGAGAAATTCAGAGAGATTTTTGCATTTTTAGAATGAAACCAGGCCTAAATATCATGAATCCACATTAAAATATTTTGGTAATATCATGTGATCTAAGTCTACATTTCAGACAAAAAAATCCAAAAGTACACAGATATCTAATATGGCCTATAAAAGCAAATGTTCTTGTCAAGCTAAAGCACAAAGGTCCTCAGGAAAGTGAGGATTTGATTCTGCACTCACAGAAGATCTTTTCAGGAAGCTTCTGGATCCAGACTATGCCCTAATAGAAGACTCAGACTTGGAATCAGAGCTTTCCGAAGCAATAGAAGCAGGCCTGACTCACAAAGCTGCCCTGGGGGAGAAGTCAGGCTATAAAGACACCATAGAGGAGGATGTTGAATCATCAGGAGATGAAGAGGATGAGTGCTACACTGACCTTGAGGAAGTGGAAGCAGAATCTGCTTTAAGAGTGCTTGAGTTCATTCTGAAGTGAGCTCTTTCTTTCAAAGGGATACTAATGTTACTAAGTTAATTTTAACAGGAAAGGCCTTAATGCATGCCAGGCAGATTATGCAGTGCAAAAATATCACTCTCATTGTCAAATTGGAGTTAGAATCATGATGGATCCTAAGATTCTTGACAATCCAGCTTGATGAGGAGGATTAGATAATATATCACATCTATATATGGTAACTCAGGGTCCAAGTCTACATTTGGGGTATCAAACTTTTTCAAAATTAGAATTATCAAAAAAATAATGTGATACATTGAAAGCTTTCATCAATCTGAGTCGAATGGTACATTTTAATTAAAATTGGAGTAGTTTTTGAGGACTAATTAGATCATCCCCAAATCAGGTCACGAGGGGTCACTTTTGAGCGATCAGTACTGTAGGCGAGAGGAGGGATAGGTGTCATCAGTCGCTGTGTACGTTCTTCTATGGTGGCAGGGAAAAGATTTGACTGTCAGGGCGAGACGATCTCTCCTGTATGCCTCATCCCAAATGCATGAATCGTATGATGACGGTCCCCGATCGTTTCCATGGGAAACCAGATTTATAGTATTGAGACGTGGGAGACGCTTGAGATTGTTCAGGAACATTGCGGTGTTTCAATGCTCCGTGTGCTGCATCGTGTATACGGACTCGTTCCTGATATCACTGAACCGGCGAACAATCGGGGTACGGTTCTCAGAGCAGAGAGATTTGATCATAAGGAGTTAGGACTAGTCGAGGTGCAGCGGGTGCAGATGAAGCCTGAGCGCACAGACTCCCGAACAACACGTATGAGCAGCGTATGTCTTTCTAAGGGAAGCGGCTCTAGATCCTGAGACGAGGTTCATTGTGATACGTTAGTCCTTAACTAGGCCAGTCTAACTGTCAGAGTCTAGCGAAGTGGGGGGGATACATGTTGCGTACCCTTTGATTCCCAGTCCTTTGACTCGGTCTGTATTGGTGCAAAACTCAACTGATTTATTTCGTTCTCAGTGGCTACACCATAGGCAGCCACATTCCCATGGTCGTTTGTTCGAAGATGACCTGTTCGGATTTGATGCGAATGTAAGCACCTGAGTAATTTCGTTATTCACGGTCTATTCCAATCATTCACGAACGCAGCTCAATGTCTGGAAGGTTATCCGGGAACGACGTTCGGGGAGACACGCCGGAGCCTACAACTCATAGAAATCTCTTCTCCTGTGCGATGTCTATACATGCAGCCCTTAGACACGCCCGAATCGACTCTGAACACTCGCCTTCAACGTGTACCACGACATTCCGCTTCAGAAGACGCGCCCACGCATCTTTCACACCTTCATCGTCCACCACGGAGCTCGCTTTCACAATTAGGACGGCTTGCTCCAAACGAGTACCCGTATCCAGCATCCTCCTCGTCCAATCCAGAGCGCATATAGCTGTATCTACCGTATTCACTTTCGTCGTTTTCGGTAAGAGAGCACGATGAACCTCGTAGCGGTCAGTGTATGCGAGTGGGATGAACACTGTCAAGAAACGGAGGTGACTAATGTCGGGTACGGGGGTTATGCCTTCAAAGATGATTAGAAAAGTAGAACGGAGAAGAGAGGGGACGCAACTCACGATGAAGATTCTGATGAGGGCCTCTCCAGTCCAATAGCACGGCAGACTCCAACCTCGGAGCTCGAGCAACGAGCTCATGCACTCCTGGCATCCAGCTATCTAATTCCGACGTTACCGGAAAGACCAGCTCTCTCAGATTCTCCAAAGACATCGCGCCATCCGTCCCAAATAGGAATCGCATCCATCGTGGGCGGAGGTTTCCGATGCCGACTTTGAGCGTCTCCAAGGCTCTGCAGAGGCTCCACTTGTGTATAACGTCGTCGTCGTCATCGCCTCTGCCAACACTGACGGTATTCATCGCCAATCTCCTCAGGTGAGGCAGGCAACCAAAGAAAGACACCAATTCAGCGAGACTGCTGAAGAAGACAGCGTCGAGTGTGAGGTTTGTGAGCTGGGCCAAGACACCTTGGACACCAGTCCTAATTATATGCCGCGCATCCAGGTACATCTGGCCCGAGAATTTCGCCCGCCGTAGCGAGACGAGCAGAGGCAGCACCCCGGGCAATCCCTCCGTCCATGCATCTGTGCGCATTCCCTTATCTCCCGGCAGCCTCCGTTCGAATATCGTCAGCTCCTCGACGAGCTGGGCCTTGTTGGCAAAGAAGCGCGCACACCGGTTATCAGCGGGGTAGAGCGTGATGTGCCGGAAGAGATGGTGCTGGCATCTGGGTAGGAAAACGCGCGAGACAAGGGAGCAAGCTGCGAGCGTTGGGATGTCGTCGGCGAGGTAGTCGATGATGAGGTCGTATAACTCGGAGTAGAGGGAGGCCATGGAGAAGAAGGAGCAGACAAGGCCATGGTATATGTATGTTTGAGCGTAATTATCTGATGGCGGGATCTAAGAGAGCTGTCAGGGTCCCCGATCGTTACCAAAGAGACCCTGACGTACTTTGCTCTCATCTCGAATGACGACTGGTCCTCCTATGGATCGTCATCGTCATAGGGGGTTATCACGCATGCTGTCATGCTGCCGCCTTCATCACTCGCACTTCATCTCCTCAATGGAAAAAAACCGAACGAAAGTGGACACGTCGTAGCATCGTGCTATCCTATTCGGTAGCTAGCCCGATGATTGCTGCTTGGATATCCTGCGAGACGAATGTACCTGTACAACAAATGTTAGTTCATGCATAACTTAACCGAACAAAGTCTTGCATGTTGCCTGCTAACGAAACGCAGATATCCGCCTCGAGGATTGAGTAAGAAGTATTTCGGCGTTTGCCGGGATCATAAGTTGTCAGGTGGCTACCGTGAGCCTTGAAACTCGACCTTTCGCTTCAGCAATCGCAGACCGTAACTTAGCCCTGTCCAGAGATTTCTCTTATTGCCAAGAAAATCCATCTACTCTTGCCGTACGTACTGTACTCACTAGTCTCTTGTATACGTGAAGTTTTCTGTTGACGCTCTTGCACCTAGTAGGCTGTGACACTTTTTCGGGGATCAGCGCAGGGTCAAATATATCAAAGAGTACGCAACATTCATTCCCCCCACTTCGCTAGACTCTGACAGGTAGACTGGCCTAGCTAAGGTTCAACGTATCACTATGAGTCTCGTCTTCGGATCTAGAGCACCTCTCCTACCTAAAAAGACGGATCCTGCCCATAAGCATTGTTCGGAAGTTTGTGCGCTCAGGCTACATCTGCATCCGCTCGATTAACCGTACCCCCTTGTGACAAAATCTTCCTGCTTTGAGAATCATACCCTACTGGTTCATTAGTTCAGTGTCAGGAACGAGTCCGTATACGCGACGCAGGAATAATATAAAAATAGGAAACGCAGCATTGAAACACCGCAATGATCCTGAACAATCTCCTTAAGCGTCTTCCATGTCCAATCCCATAAATCTGGTATCCCATGGAAACGATCGGAGACTGTCGTCTTCATACGATTCGTGTATTTGGGATGAAGCATACAGGAGAGAGATCGTCTTGCCCTGACAGTCCAATCTTTTCCCCTGCCATGAAGAAGGTACACAACAACCAATGATGTCCCCTCCCCTCTCCTAGCAAACCGTTCTCCCTCGCATACCGTCACCTTGGGCATACAGACACTCGTTGAAGCAGGGTCCGGCTGCGACCTCAATACCACACCCTGTCCCTGCTCTTCCCTCTTATCATCCGGAATCGCCGTTAAAGTCCCAGCTTTTTTCGATCATGATGCACCCTCTACCCCCTAGCAAGTACATCGCGTTCCTTTTCCCGTGTGCTAGGTCTTACCACTGGAGACCTCCCGAGGGGAAACCAGCGCGCTCCTCGTCGGCATCCGTTTTGCCAGCTCCGGGTTCAATTTCATGTTGGCTACATTCCCGGCAATATCCCGTCGCTTCCGTGGAAAAGCAGAACCGTGTCAAAAAGCGGCCATCATAATCGCTGCAATGAAGCTTGTATCTATCTTAGACGATAGGCAAAACGAGGTTCGTTGCATTCGTTTTTAGGACCCCGATCCATTTTGCTTACACAATTTAGAGTGCGGCACGTTGGTAAAAACTAGCAGTAGATCCATGCACGCTACATCGTTTGACGTCGTGCTCCTTGTTTCGCACCTGATTCTCGTTCTGTTCGTCTGACATTGCGTAACAGGACATTGAAAGTGTTCAAGTGCGATAATGACTAATCCAATGAACTTTCAGGCGTTCGATCGTGACTCTGAAGTCGTCATGTATTTCTACAATGAGTCATGGGGTTCCGGGCACAAAAACTCAACTCGCAAAGAACAGACCTCAAGAGTTTCTTTTGACCGCCACCTAAAATACTCTGCCTCACTCGTGGAGGTCTGAAATTTGACAGCGTGACTGTGAGTCTATTTTGCCCATTTTTGCTTTCCTTTCATTTAACATTCGGCCACATGCTGCCTGCGGCAGTCACTTTTAAAGCCCGGGTTCAGATACCGCCGAATCAATGAGAATTACTTTCCAAGTTCATGTGTTTTTATTCAATAATCGGTACACACATAACGCCGTGAAGCTTCTACTGTGCCTGCATTAGCCTCGTTTCAATCCAGAATTTGAACACCGACAATTCCATGGGCATACTCTATACCTTCGTCTTATCTTCTCTACGTTCATGACTGACTTTCCAAGATAGTCATCTCGCGGTCCCTGAACCGCTTTGTTCCAGGGGCATGATCATGTAGTCATGTTACTACGCTGTTACAACCCTCAGTGATTGTGCTTCTCTTGTCCGCTTCACCAGTGAATGAGAATATTTTGATAGGTTAAGGACTACCATCTTTGCAAATAGCCGAATTATCTTGTCGTTGAGAAGTCGCCATCGTAGCGTGTGAAACCTGTTTGGTCTCAAAGATGTCCCGTCCACTGTGCAAGTCCTTCAGCAAAACGACTCCATCGAGGATTCCAAAAGATTACTTGAAGCAATTGTTCGCACCCCTCTGGGGATATTCGCACTTTCTTGAGTTCCGGGAACAGTGATATATTTATCTTCTATAGGGATGGCCCAGGGACACAACTGTGCGAACCTACTATTTCATTCTCCTCTGTTATTGTCTGCCCTTGTCATTGTTCGTAAGTAATTCTATCAAAACCCCCGAGTACACAACTTCACAGATAGAAATCCTGCGGAGCCTATACTATTCTATTTTGTTTTTCTTATTTTAAAATAGCGACTGTATCACGTTCTCGGGCATTGTCTATGTTAACGCATCATGTAGTCGTGCCTGCAAGTTTCAATGGAAAAACTCCTCTGCAACAGTGTGCTTTAATTCAGTAATCCTCATCAAGTTAAATGTGAGTACAATGACAACAAACGTCGTGCTTGACCATCTGAAGTGGAAACTTGTTTTTCACCTCATTCCTTCAAGAATGTTGATAATTACAGCGTGAGAATTTGCTACGTCGTGTCTTTTGACGATCAGGACAAAACAGTAGTTTATCGTCGAAGGAAGCTATGAGAAAACCAACGTGCCGATCAGAGCGTTTACAATTGGTTTCCAGATGTATGGGTACACCAGGTCAAAACAAGCAGCTTTTGATTCGAAGGAAATTTCTATCTCAGATGAAGTTATGCCTCATATGAATAGAGAGTGTCTCGTGCCAAGTTATCATGATGGCGAGTACTGCATTGATGAACAAAGGAGGGTTATACTAACCACAATTCTCATAATAACACCTTAGATTAATAAGACAATGCCTCCATCGTTATGACGCATTACCTCCCCAATGTCTTCACAGCTTTCCTCGCTCGTCTCTCTCATCACAAAGGCCACCAAGTTGGTGGAGGATACGTTCGCAGAGACGGATAGGCCTGATGTTCCATCCTTGGACGACACCAATCCTCATCCTTTAGACAGCCGGGTACTGTCTACAGAGATGAGAGAAGCCATCCAGACGATAGAGGGCGCGTGCGCACAGCTCTGCGCTCTCGTCGCTCCGCCTGATCGTACAGTTCTTAATGTGAGTTCCTCGTCATATCTAACGACAATCATTCAGAAACCTCTTCACAGAGAGTATTTGGCGTAAGTGTGTTTACTCTTGACAAAATGTTGTTTGACGCGTTCTTCTCAAGATGATCGAGCCAGCGTGTATCCGCGTCGTCGTGAATTTCAACATTGCTGACCACCTCCTTGACAAGCCGGAGGGCCTTCACATTTCCGAGCTTGGAACGGTATCAGGTGTGGATCCTCGCAAACTGGGCAGAATCATGCGGCTTCTCGCAAGCAAGCATTGCTTCCGGGAAGGTAAATTTCTACTTGCGGCTTAGCGTTGTCCAGGCTAATTGAACAATCACAGTCGACCGCGATATTTTTGCGAACAACCGCCTCAGCATGATGCTCTTAAGCTCAAATGGCTTATCGTCTTATGCTGATATGACGTATGTGTTGTCCCTGAATGAAATGACAGTGAAAACCTTGATCGTGAACTGATCGGGGCATTAGCACGGACGAAACGAACAAGGCACTGTCGATGCTCACGGAAACCTTAAAGGACCCAGATTGGGGACATTCGTACTCGTCTACTCAAGCGCCCTTCAACTACTGGAGCAAGTATCCCGGCAGTGTGTACTCTTGGTATGAAGACGTGGTACGGGTCTTCCTTCCGCAGACATTCTGTTGCATATTCTGAAATGGGAACAGGAAACAGAGAGAGGCGCGCGTTTCGGCAAAGCGATGAAAGGGTGGAGCGATTCTACGGAAATGTGGGCTGTAGTCAACGCTTTCCCGTGGGGCTCTCTACGTGATGGTGGCATTGTGTGCGATGTCGGAGGAGGAATTGGCGACATCTCTATGCAGTTAGCCGATGCTCATCCGAATCTCCGTATCATTCTTCAAGATGTACCTGCACAGATTGAGATAGCGAAGAAAGATGTGTGGCCAAAGTCGTGCCCAATGGCCGTCGAGGATGGGCGTGTAGAGTTTAAAGCTATCGATTTCTTCTCGGAATCACCAGTCACAGGTTGTGATATTTACTTTGTGAGTATATTATGACGAGTCGATTGTTTCTCCATTTTAACACGGTGAAATAAAGTTGAAGAACATCTTGTCAGTGTGGTCATCGGAAAGCCGGAATATTCACAAACATACACCTCTAGACATAACTGGCCAGACAACGAATGCAAGACTATTCTGCAGAATGTAGGGAATGCTATGTCAGCTAACAGTCGCTTGTTAATCTGTAAGATGTATTTCCTTCATATTGTCATCTCTCAAATGTTGTTCCAGTCGACTACATAATCCAGCACACCAATAGAGAAAAGGACGCTTCCCAGGCTGTTGGTCTCAAGTCTGCACCGGAGCCTCTGCTGGCCAATTACGGCGCGGGCCGCATGTCACAGTATAACATGGATCTTATCATGATGTCCATCTTCAACACTCACGAGCGCACTTTGAATCAGTTCGTCGAATTGGGCAAGGAAGCCGGTTTGAGCTTTGTCCGCGTTTGGGATGCAAGGGAGGCTAGTATCCTTGAGTTTCGCATGGGTCGAAACGATTGATACTGTGCTCTACTAGAAAAGTATGCGTGTAAATAGGTAACTCAAGGTTTCGACGTTTCTATATTCAAAATGACCACTCTGTATACAGACACCGACAATTTTTAGGTAAGTTTTATGTCGAGACCATTTTAAATTGGAAAAATCGCGCTATATTTCTTACCACGATGACTCTGAAGTCGTCAGGCACTGTTATCTTGATGAGCAGGTACACGAGTTCCGAGCACAGAGATTAAACCTTGCAGAAGAGACATAATATTTTCTATCGTACATTATATACTACGTCTCTTCAGTCATGACATCCATATTTACTTATAGTTTACCCCGGTGCGACATATCTACAGATGAATATACTGAGTCTTAACATTCATCTTCGTTGGACTGAGGATTTACGTTGACGCGACGTACCTACTACAGGTGTCAGGCCATTAAAAACTGACGTGCAAGTCAGAGCGACTGGAATTCGTATCCAGATGTATGAATACACTAGCCTGGAACAAGTAGCTTTTGAGTTGAAGAAAGTCGCTATCTCAGATGAAGACATACCTTGTATGTACGGACAGTCTCGTGACGAGTAAAGGAAGGCCAGAATAACAGTCATTCTCAAACATTTGCTTCGAAATTCTCTGGGTTAAATGCAAGCTCTTACTCATTAGGCGCACTAGGTAATTCCCACAGACACAACAGAACGATAATAATTTAAGTCAAACATGTTCATTTGGCGACGTTGAATCTGCTTTCGTTGCAGGGTAAGAGCAACCCGTCGCACTACTTTTTGCGGGATAACGGACAGGCTTATCTCACATATGCACGGACAGTAAGTGATTAATAAGTGATTGGAGTTTGTAAGGACTGTGCCAGAAAATGACTGATAGTAACGGATCGTAGACGTTCATTCACTAGAAAAACAGCCGAGTAAAATTAAATAAAAAGAGCATGCAAAGGGTATCCTCCCGTCCCCGCCTCTACCAAATTCCGATATTAAAAACCAGAGGTAACACCAAAGAGAAAATAAATGGTGAGAGTTTTGTATTCGCCGCACCACCTGTTTCAACTGGGCCCAGACTCGAGCCGGATTGGGAGCTGGATGCAGAAGGCACGTTTACAGTCCCAGCGGTACTATTTGACAAGTATCGGAACAACTTGGGCACAAATGAGAATGAAGATATGCGCAAAATAGAACTTCGATTACCTTGTCGGTTCCTGCTTCGCTGCTCGTCATTCCTTCGTTTGAATGGGATACACCCTCGACCCAATCGACGGTCGACAGGGCTGGTACACCACCGGTCAGATTCTGTAGCATGGCGACAAAATTTCTTCCCCGTTCCAGATGAGTATGCCCTTGTGTCTGGAAATAATGGCACCTATGAGGCGGACGAACGAATCAAGGTTGTAAGACCGTTGCTCACGAAAGCTTCACAAGAAGTATCCCCAGGGCCGTTATCTGCCTATAGAAGAGGAAAACAGTAAGAAATCAGAAGCCTCGAAATGAAATATTGAGGGAATAGCTCACCGTTCCCCAGGCATAGTTGAGATTTCTTCCGTTGTATCTCGAGACGATACCATCTCGGCCCAGCTTATTGGTGTCTGCTGTCGCGTACGCCGGAAAATTACCGGCTAGACCGTACTTGTATTGGTCCGCATCAGAACAAGAGCTATCGGGAATTGGTCGCTCATCAGTCAACCAGCAGAGAGAACCTGGGTTGGCTAGAGGGATACCACGAGGACAGTTCAGGGTTGGCAGACGAAAAATGAACGAAAAAAAGTAGAGTAACTCACCGATCCAGAAATGCAATCGATTATCGTTCTCGGTCGATTTTCGTAATGCAGCGTAGCGCTGTGCCATTTGTCCTCCAGCTGAATGACCCGCTACGACGACAGTCTGCAAAAAGTGAGTGATACACTTAAGCCGAACGAGAGAGGAAAAAACCCACGTTCAGGTTAGGGAAACTGTTTGTATCCATGTAATACGCCACCAACGCGTCAAGCACATCAAAACTGCCGAAGCCAGTCACGGAGCTTGGAAGAATGTTTTCTTTCCCGTCTATCCAGGTCGTTGTTCCCCACAATAGTACGTCCTCCTCCGCTGCGCCTGCCTGCATATCCGGTTGGGTGAAAAAGCATGGGGCCATAATAGAGATATGTTCGCGTCCTATGCCGGGGTCGTGATATGTGGCGTTGTACAGCGCATTGTTTATGACATTCCAGTCTGTTTGGCAAAAAGATCGTTCCTATGAAACAGCGCAACTAGAAAATGCTTACAATACCAACAGTCTCGGTTCTGTTGTTTTGTTGATGAGGAACGCGAACGAGGACTGCAATGAAAAACTCACCTTCCCAGGTAAAATGATGACGGCTCTGGTCACCTCAGAATTGTTCAGTCCGCTCGTTTGATAGAGGGGCTAAGACGTGAATGTTAGCTTCAGAGATGATGTTCAGGGAGAGGGCTGAACCAGTTTAGCGCCAACGTCCTGATTCACAACCCAGGTAGGATATGCTGTAGCGTCGCTCACTTGAGGGAATTCTTGCCAACCATTATCAGGATTACCGCCAACGGCAGGATTCTGGTTAACCTGCTGCCGCCGATGGTACGTGCTGGCAGTAGCCAGAGGCGCGAGGCAGAGCAGGAATGAGAGAAGCATGCAAAGGCGCCCTCAGATGGTTGACGGTTCCTCATATCAACGTTCGACCCTAAACGATTATGGCAATGCCGTATGTGAGCGGTCCATAATAGATGGATGTTAAGATGCGTGTCCATGGATTTCCGGTGAGAAGCTAAGATGGCTTTCCGCAGTCGGGAAGCGAAATAATAACCTTGTATGGGTTTGCAGGCTGCGGATGACACGGTGAGAGATACTTAGCTTCTTTTCCTACGAAGAAATATGCAAATAAGGGTCAAAACTCAAAAATCTTGGCGCCAGTTGTACTGTGGCACCGAAGAAGGAGAATACTGAACTGTTTTCGGCTCATGCGCACCCAACACAGACTACAGTAGTACCCTGTGGGACAGAGAGCAGTAGAGAAATGGCCAACAGAGAGGTGTACCGTCATGCCGAACTGTCGCAGTGTCAATAAATTATCGCCACAACGTATTTGGATTTGAGCGCTAGCGCTGTGGACACTTGGTTGTTTGAAACACAATACGTTCTGCGCCGGTTTTTTTTTCATTTTTTCAAAGCTGCTTGCATGTAGTTTGTAGGTAGCATGTGCTTACAGTTATTCGGATGTCGTTATAATTACAGTTCAGGAACTTGTTGAGGTGTTTGTGGCTGGAATACGGCTATTTCGGGCATCTATGAGACCCTCTCGTTCACTCGAAGTCCCCGGAAGATGGTCTATGATGGAGTTTTGACTTTATTCATGTCTACAAAAACAGTTTGACTGCAAAGGCGTATGTAAACGGCGGCAAATACTCACGAAAGGTACGAATTTTCGTGCGTTGTTGCGACACGATGTCGCACTAAGGGTCCGTAGCGAGCCATGTGGCTGTGGAAGAAGGAAGGCACGATTGTGTGGCTGTGCGATATTGTGCCACTCCTCCGGGTTTCTCCTCACCAGTCATGGTCTCTCATAGATATGGCATGTCGTGCTATAGTGTTGACGTTTCGCAGCTGGATACGCATCAGTCTCGTGAACCATGTACTGAAACTTGGGCGGCCATGGCCAATGTCCGTTAGTCCGTGACGACGTTCCGTGCGGGAGTCTCGGTTTACTCGCCTCCGGAATACTCTTTTTTTCTGAATCAATGTATTATCGTGCTACAAGCAGCCTAGTGCTAAGATGCACGGGCGGCCGTTTCGACCGCCAGTCTCCCTTCTTCCGTATTCCTCATTCCTCCCAGCCTCGGGTCGTAATCGACGGTGTGTGTAGCGCGTGGTGTAGGTGGAGTGTATAGATGTGTTGTGATGGGTGGGGGCGACGTCGTCGTCGCCGCGCTGGTGATCGGCTGCACGTACGTGCCAATAAGTTAAGCATATTTTGTATCATAGCATGCATAATTCATGGGCTGTTCTCCTCCTGTCCTTCCATTGGCCTGGGTGTGCCAGGGCTTAGGTATTCTTCGTCGAACGTGGGCGGCGACTTGCCCGGATTGGGTCTACCGGTGATTGTGAAGGCGCCTGACTTCTGAATGAAGGTGGTGAGGGCCTCCACGCCCTTCTCTGTCCCTAGGATTTCGGGGAGGGATATGTCCCTCGAGGCCTCCCTAAGCTCGCCGCGGAATTCTTCGTGCTGCGGGCATTCCCCGATTATGTGCTCCCTTGATTGCATTTGGGCTCCGCACGGGCAGTCAGTGCTCGACATGGGGTGGAACCGTTTACGATACTCGCCTGTGAAGCAGTGACCTATCCTGCATTGCAGCACTCGCCCGAAAACTTCCCGTCCCGTCTCTTTGAAGCGGGAGGTTGGTTTGAATTTGGGCTCGAACCTGTTTGCGATGGCGTAGTGGCCCGTCTTGCTGCTATTCCTTCAGCTGGTTGCCCAATCTTTTTGTGTGCGCGCTTTGGCGCGTCTGAGTGCATTCGCCCTTGACACGCCGATTGGGGCTGTCTCTGCTAATTCTGTTGTGTCCTTTGCTAGCTCGTCGGCCCTCTCATTCCCCCGAATGCCCTGATGTCCCGAGCACCACTGTACATCAACCATGTAGTCCGTGTGCGAGTCCATGAATGATTTGATGTCCTTGTAGAAGTTAGTGGCGTAGTACTGGCCGGATTGCATCTTTTGGCTGAAAATCGACTCCCCCGCTGCTACGTTGTCTGCGAAAAAGTATAAGTGTGTGATATCAGGGTGCTCAGCACAAAATCTTAGCGCGATTTTTGCCCCCAGGCTCAGGGCAGCCATTTCTGCGTCGTACACCTCTGCCCTTCTGCCCATGCCCATCTTCCATTCTGGAATACTCTTCCTTGCCTAGCCCAGCCTCTCACCTGGAGAGTCTTTCATAATCATCTTTTTCGGCGGATTGTTTCCTTCAATACAATTCCAGCGTCACACTCTGAGGTTCTCTTTGAGCGCGATGCTGACAACTGTTAATGCGCTAGTGTCTACTCAGTCTCTGCTACAGTTTCTTGATATGCCAAGGCGCATCTTCGGAAAGACGTGTGTTATCCCATGGGCGCATCGTATCCATTTGTACGGACCATCGCGGGGGGGGCTACCTTAAACATGTTGACTGGAGCGTTTCTTTTCCTCGACGATAGGTAGAAAGTGATAGCTCTAGTACGGGAAATCTCCTGCTTGCACCATGCACTCGTACATTTTACGTTTCCATTACATCTGTGGCTGTCATTGTTCACGTATAGGATAAACGCGTTACTCTGGTATTTTCTCCCTCGTGCTGTATGAATTCACCGGACTACTGTCAGAAATTGTGTGCCAATGACACCATATCTAAATCTAAATTCGAGGTAGGCCTTTATCCATATTTTTGTTTGTATTCCAATGCGCAGTTTCGATGAATGCAATCAGGAAGACGTGTAGTCCTGCACAAACCTATTAGTCATGCTCAACATCGGAAAGTAACATCTACGTCCATGGATGCGGGAGGTTCAGGGTCATAACAAGACGAGCCCAAATAGTGCCGGTTCCACGAACGAGACGTACCAAAACTATCCTTTACTTCGATGGATCATGTGCTGGAATTATTGGTCCCGGATCTGCTGAAGCCAGGGGTGCAGAAACAATGGCACCAAGGTCTTTGGGGGCTGTCGGTACCCTTCTCGTCCTTAAAGAGCGCTCGTGAAACCGAATGATGAGTATGGGTTATGATGGGTACCTTACGACCAAATGGAGTCGACTGAAGTCGAGTCTTTGCACGGGAGTAAGCCCGTAATGCTGCCGTACTAAACACACCGGCCGGCTTAAAACCATGATACCAACCACTTCAAAAGACAAAACGCATTGTAAAAACACAATATTCTCCCCTGCAAGAAAACAATTGACTGCTCTTCGATAACTGCTCAATGTAGATTGTATCTCGACCTCTGTGTTTTCGCATTACTGCTTGCTGGCATCGAAGAGCTCGCTTGAACTGCGTGGTATAGACAAACCTATTAGTAGACGAGATCTATCTTTTACATTTTGACATGATTGAATCATACTCTTCTGCTGAACAAGGCTAATGATAAGTTCGCTATTTATTATGGATCTTCCTGAAAATTGCGGTTCCCTTGAGACAGACGACGAAAATTTCATCACTATTGCAGTTAGATTTGCTTGTTAACTTCTTACGATTTGGTTAATATGGGAATCCTTTCATTCTCCACTAAAGTTACTTCATAGTACTAGACCAACGCGTTATATATCAGATTGAGTGGAAAAGAAAAATAACAATTTCATCTATCCAACTCATTATAAGTCTATACACTGTAATATTATATAGGCAGCTTCTTGCGCTATGATACTATATCGATATCGATTCTGCTGTGTTAATTAGACCATAGAAACAAACGATGTCTCTAGATTCAAGTGCGGTCCGTGATGCGGATCTCGAACGGTTTTACGTGACTGTCGTTAGCACTATCGTCAGGAACTAATACCACAGCAGAATCAGCACACATCACCTCGTGATTCCCGAAGAGAATTCAATATCCGGAAGAGGCTTGGCCAGACTGGTTATGTTAAAATTGGAAAGTATATTAGACATCGAAAGCAGCATGGACACTTCGGCGAATTGAACACCTAGCACCAGAATCAGCACTGCACACATCCACGGGGAAGGAACCGGTGATCCGCACCTGGACATGTACGGCGTCCATAGCCGAAGGCAAACAGACGAGGATCTGGATTTACAGGGGAAGTAATTTCTTTGGGTTCGGTGTATCTGTTGGGATTGAACTCAAATGGTTCAGGGTACAAGTCAGGATCGTGCATTATTGCCCTATGAAAGTATAATTATGTGGAACGTTCGTTATTATGCAAGGAGGGGGTAAAAAAACACACCAAACATTTGCTATTATCGTCGTA
Organism: Armillaria sp. CMW 4456; assembly: GCA_028551335.1. Taxonomy (NCBI): domain Eukaryota; kingdom Fungi; phylum Basidiomycota; class Agaricomycetes; order Agaricales; family Physalacriaceae; genus Armillaria; species Armillaria sp. CMW 4456. The sequence goes on from JANDKJ010000354.1 coordinate 48,049, forward strand.
TCTTTTGGCATTCGAAAACCCCGATATTCGTCTTCGCAAATTAATTTATGAGGGAGAGCTAACCATCGAGAACTTTTAGTCAGCGGTAAATACGAGTGGTCATTGGTACTTACCAAGGTTTGCGACGGGAGCAAATCGCAGTATTTCTTTGAGCACAGCTTGTAAATATACAAGTTTAACAAGGTCTGTCGTACGAGGAGAATTTTCTCGTCCAACTACGTTGTCTATCTCGGTTTGAGCGCGCTCTTGCACCTCAGGATAGCGAGCCATGAGCATGAGGAACGATATCATAGCTGAAACAGTCTGGAATACTACATTAATTCAAGCTCGTAAGGATCAATTGCCCCTTACCGTATCCGCAGCTCCCGCGTATAAACCACCCGCGCACCATTTGATAATATCGTCTTCTTCGGGATCTCCCCTCTTGTTTGAATTAAGAAGACGGGAGGTGAAGGACTCGCTGTATCCACCCAAGGCCTATTGGAATTGATGAGCCATTGTATTGTATATGTTTCTCCGGTGTAAACACTGACCATTTGTTTTTTGACCCATTCGTGCGGAACTCCGGAGAGAGCATCCAGACGCTTTTTCCACTCAGCACCTTGGCGCTTGAAGCCAGTAAACGGTAGCCAAGATGGGAGAAAGCGAACTGCTTAGGTGTTAACCATCACTGCCAAGAGAACAGTTAAGAGTAGACGTACCGATGGGATAGTAATCGACAAGCCATCGACCCGGAGCTAGTGCCTGTGCAGAAATCTTTGCCGACTCTTCAGCGACGCCGATGAAGTCGTCATTTTCAGTAACTGTATATCCATATGCCACTTTCATAATTATTGCAGCAGAAGTTCTAGTCGATGATCGTCAATGGGTCAATGTGCCACAACGTAAGTACACCAGGGGGTCTTACCTCCGTAAATGATGAACATATTTTTCAGGGCTTTTGATGAAACCCTCCACCATCATGTCTGCCGTAGAATCTAGAAGCGACGAATATTGTTGGGTCGCTTTTGCACCGATGCCTTCTTGAAGCAGTCGTCGATACTGTCTGTGGCGACAATCTAAGGACGAAATGTTGAACACAGACTTTCCGCGGGCACATAGCTCATGGTACATCCATGCTTTCGGCCGGTCCGAGTAGATATTGGAACGCTTGTTAAGTAGGTCGTGCACGGATTGGCTGTCATTGAGCACGATGACGCGACGATTGTATACACGGAAGGAAATCACCGAACCTTAATGAGAAATAGCTTAGAAAAGTTATGTTAAGGGTAACATGACGCGACCTACTTCCGTAATGTGCTGCCCACTGAGCATACTGCTTCCATGGTGCAGAGCTGGCCAGGCGATTCTTGACACCAAGAAATAAGCTACCTCGGGGTCCAGGGGGTAGAGATAGGCGTCGAAGAGTGGAATTATAAGCTCGGACGGTGATTAAGACGAGAAAGACTAAGGTAAAGACAGTGAACGGGGAAAAGAGACTCATTAAGGGATTAGATCTGAGAAAGCCACTCTAACTGACCTTTATATATTGAGGATCCTTGGTCAAAACAAGAAGGCCTTTTTCGGACTCAGAGTGTAACTATCTGGAGAGCTTACACAGGATGACGAATTCCAAGAGCGGGTAACTTTTCCCCGCAGTGCTGCGATTCATACCTCGCAAGTTGTAAATACGACTAGATTCTGAGCCACAGATTTACGTTTCATGTGAACGGTGGCATTTTACGGTAAACAACGGGGATAACTAACCTTGGAAAGGGAGTATCGATAAGGGCTGATGATGATTAGTGCTGAAGCCACCAAGCGCTTAAAGGTTGCCAGGTGTACAGACGTCCAGACTGACGCGATATCTAGCAAATGAAATGTCAGAGATATGAATGGTGGAGGTCAATTCATTCAATATGACAAGTAGAATGAATTCGCGACACGGAACTACATCTGCCGCCCCCGGCTACCTGCCTTGCGTTGATGGCCACGTCATTGGTGACTCAAAAGATATCCGCACAGCCAGGATCATGCGCGGCAGAAACCCTTGCTGACTACCGATGCCGATCGTACCGAAGAAGCCGGTCACCCCGATTGCGAACGATTGGAAAGACGTGTCTTGAGAAGACCTATTTCTTCGTTAGATGTTCAGTATTTGATTGACACTGGGAATTGTGGATATCACCATCAATCGCGATTCGTCCATCAACACTTTTAAAACTGAACAACTCCACATTCAATCGCGTCGTCCACGTGGAAGGGACCAGGCGCTAAGAGGTTCCGCCACGTGTTGTATCAGATCCAGTGCCTATAGGTCTCTTGATAGAATCAGAGTCCAACTCTTAAGGCAAGGCATAACCACTGGACAATACTTACACCGGCCCGCATTCCACCGTAAGCGCTGCTTGGGTAATGTATCCTTTCACTGTTATGTTTCACTGCATAAGTTTGCCGTCAGTCCCATGTTTCCAGTAGTAGCGGATGGGTCAATGTGGGCGCCCGGAGAGGAATAGGGGAGGCAAACGCCCACCTGACCATCGTTGGGAGCAGAAAGCTGAAGTGACATTTTAATCTTTGATCTAGTCTTCACGGTCAGGACGGACCCATGACAAGTATAACAGCCTGAAAATGACTTACATAGAAGGTCGAGGGATCAAGTTAACATTAAAACATTAGCGTGATGATACTGATAGCCCAGTAACATGCATGGAAGGTATCAAGTTCTCAGGAGAACTTGAGGGTGGGGAGATTGAGGAGGTCGGGCGGGGATTCTAGCACCAGAGACCAGCGTAACGAAGCCGAGATGGTCTAAGGAGCGCTTCACATGACTGTTTATCGGTCCCGCTTGCGTGATCGTACGGATATGCTGGAGCACTATGTCAGTCAGCTAATTTGACAGACTGTTTGTTCCCTTCCGGTCCTTGAATGTTCAAGAATCTAAGAAGTCGTTTTCAATCATTGTTTAAAATGAGCAGCCTTGGAAGGGGCGCTGATGACTCGAAGTCCAATGAAAGGGGGGAATAAAACCCGTTCCCTGATATACGACGATAACGGAGCTGAGGCAGTTACCATTGAGTCAAAGCGTTTCAATGAATAGGCACGTTCAGTAAGAGGCATCACAGGCAAAGGTTCAGAGTTAGAAGTTCAGAAACGAAAATCAGAGAGCGGTACCGAAGATCATCGAGCTCAAGGATGATGTGGTGTTGGTTAACGGCAAAGGAAGAGCTCCGGTCCGAGTCATCTGTTTCATCAATACACCTGGAATATGGACTCCGCTTCAAATTCCGAATTCTCCTCCCGCAACTGAGTCCGCAACGCTACTCCGAACTGATATTGATAATTGCTTCCTCATATTTCCCGGATATGACGCCGCCAAATTGAAAAATTCGGAAATAAACGTGGAAGATATGCGCCAGAGTATTAAATTTATTTGTTGGGTCAGTTTGTAGAATTCGTTTCCATGTTCAATGACTCATCCGCAGACCAGCCAAAAACCATTGAAAAACCACACTCTCTGCGTGATGCGATGACGGAAGTCTTGATGTTGTGCATAATATCGCATGAGCGCAGATCAGAACCTCCTTCCGTCCCTAGGTCTCTTCAACTATCTTAGACGAGGGCGACCAAACAGAATTTGACCGATTCTTCTCAGTGATAAGATTAGATCGGAGCGGACCGCCCGCGATCGTGATGACGGTCTCTACGGTATTGTCTCCTCTTCTATTTTCACAACCATCACGACATGCCCAACACAGCGCCAGCAAGCACGCTCCCCTACCCGCCCGTCCATAAAAACAAGAGATTCGTTGTTCTATCCGATTGGTTTGAAATCTCAAACATCGGAAGAACGGAGTACTAACGTACCTGTGCGTAATAGGGATGGCACGATAACGACATGCGATTCAAACGATTGTGCGTCCAGTATATGCCGAAGCTGTGGAACAAGTGTGCTTACTCATTAATGAGAAGATATGACCGATAATTTGGGGTACGGCAAGGAGAGAAGGAGGCAGGGGAATTTAGACATTCTTACAGGGAAAGCTACCTTCAGGTACGCCTGGAAGAATCACCAACGATCGCGTCTATTTACGGACTTGATTCAGAGACGCATTCCGGGAGATGCTGTCTAGTATTGTTGCCAACGGACACTCATTTGAAGAGTGCAAAGACGTTTTGCGCAAGAGTCAGTCACAATCTACCGCTCAACGCCTGACAAATGATATGTTACTCAGATATACAACTGGACTCTGGATTTAAGGATTTCTATGCGTGGTGTAAAGCCAATGATATCCCCGTCATCATCGTGTCCAGGTCAGCCTAGATCTCTTGTACTCCGCACCGCTGATCTGACCTGACTCAAGTGGTATGACCCCAATTATTCGTGCCGTGCTGTCGAATCTCCTTGGGGAAGAGGCAGCCAACGAGATTGAAATTATCTCCAACGACGTAGACCTACGTGAGGACGGGACGTGGTCCATAAAATTTAGACATCCCACAAGGTAGGTCCCTTTCCTCGATCTTGCCTTTTTGCTTCTCATGGCGTCGTAGCGGATTCGGTCACGACAAGTCTTGGGCGATTCTCCCTTACAGGGACCTTCCAGAGCCGCCAACGCTCTTTTTCTTCGGCGATGGAGTATCAGGTGAGGCCCCACACATACGTGTCCTGCAGCGCTAAGCCTGGCCCTGAAAGATATGTCTGCTGCCAAGCATGCGGACGTTCTATTCGTCAAGACGAAAGATCAAGGAGACAACGATTTAGCGGCGTACTGCACTAGAGAAGGGATCAAACACATTCTCTTTGATGATTTCTCGAAAGCGCTGCCTGTCGTCAAGTCCGTTGTTAAAGGAGACTTGACTGTGGAGCAAGCTCTCACCATCGGTCAGGCTTAGATGACCAACGCGTAGATGCATAAGATAGAATTACAGAGCTAATAGATTTTAGCGCCATCGTTCGTGGTTTACCGCTGACCCGGGTACGGAGTGTCGGAAAGTACGGCTTGTGAAACCAATCAGCATATCGCCGAGCTACAAAAAATCGTGGCCTGTCATCAAGTTCAAAGCATGATAGTCATGGTTTGGTACTTGGCCCTCTCGAACTGACAAGGTCAATCACCTGGAACCTATCGATACTTCGACTCTCCAGAAACTTTTCTAGCCTACACCTCGTTCGAGAATAAGGTTGGAGGTGTCGAAGTAGACTTCCTTCAGCTTCAGTCTAACTCTTGTCTTTGATTTGTTCATATTGATCATCGCTGCGGGGTCCATATTGTCAGCATGCGGGAAGTACATACGGGAGAGTTATTGCACGCCAAAAACTGGAAATATGAGCATCCTATCCCGAACCGATCATCCGCATGATATCTGCGGGTTCGGCACTCTATTCCAGAGCGTAAGTCATTTTGTGGAACCGTTTTTATATTTTATAAGAAACATTTTTGATGGTATTGTGTGGCTATCTGTTATAGTATTTCCAGTGCGGTTTCAACTTGTAATTTCAGTTACACCCCCCTAGTCTAACAAGAACTCAATATAGGATACAGCCTTAGGATTGACAACATGAGTACGACGGTCACTCGCATGCTACTTGCAGTTCAAAGGCGTGTGCTCTCTTACTCAGATGGTCGGTCATCTCATTTGTCTGCATCGTCGATCCCTTTCTCTTTAATAATGCGCCGGGGTGATATATGGAGCTCTCAAAGCTACCATCCCACCGATACCTGGCATCTTAGGCTTTGAACTTTCACCCTGTGAATCAGTTTTCCAATATCGATCAACTGAGCTCATCTCACCACACACTATTTTTGTACGTCTATCCTTTTCTCAAGTTCAATTTAATCAAATCAGTTGACGGCTGGTTATAGAAAACACTAGAAAAAACTTACCAGCTCAAAATATAAGAAGTTAATGCAGAGAACAATGAAAGAATTAATAGAGTACAACGTACTCGGAAGAAGTGGGTAAAGACAATTATACTGGTACAATTTGAGATAGTCAAGATGGCAACAACTCTTACCGGCAAGCAATCGATATAAGAGAAGTGAGGGTCAGACAACAGGAGGTAAGAAGATGAAGATCCAATATCAAAGAGCTAGTCTATCCGCTGCTCTGGAGTTGCGCCATTCCAGAATTGTAGGCTTCCGCGGCAATCTCGTGTAGGGCGAATAATCCTCTCTTTGTGGTGCGAGGATAGACCCCTCGACGTGTACACGACGTTCAACAGTCTTCTTGATATTTACTTCCAGCTGCGATGTCAAATGCATTAGCATCACTTTATCATAGCACCAGATAAAACATACCTGTCGTGGCGTCCCCCTCGTCCGATAGGCAACCTTTTAAACAAAGATTCATCCATTAGGCCCAACGGGGATGATGGATACCCGGTATCTTACCTCTGCGCGACGGGGTTGATATTGTGTGTAAAAGTCCTCTGAAGACAGGACTGGGAGATCACCCCACGCCCTTACTTTCTCGCGGAGTTCACGAAGTTCCTTGCGTGTATTAAGCGACGCGAGGACGGAGTTGGCATATACTAGCGTAGATCAGTAAGGTTGCATGCCTCTACATGGATAAACAGTTTTACGCTTTTCAATTACGAAGTGAAGGCCAAGGAACACGAGGTTGGTGGGCATAACGAGCCACTGTCCGCACGGTAAATTAGCACCATGGACGATCATAAAGAAGAGGGCCTACACAAATCAGTGAAGCTGTTGTTGCTACACTGAACAGATCCATTAGTGTTCATCGGTAAATAAAGATCGAAACCGCCTTGCCTCGTAAGCAGGCCATTTTCTAGTGTGTAGAGGGTCAGTGAATCTATGACTTGTAGCATACTATACATAGTTCGCGTCAGGTCCTAGATTTTCAATTCTGGATAGTGATGTACGTACGATGATGGAACATCGATCCGCCCTTTCAGCAAATGCAGGAAGTAACATAACCAGGCCGTGATAAGCACATCGACAGCGGATGATAGGGAGAGACCAGTTGTGAAGATCCACTATGATCAAACATCAGTCAAAATTCTGTCCATCAGCGGATACGAAACTAACGCCAGGATAGTTTTCATTGAAGGCAGAGAAACGATGCAGGCGAATCCTGCCATGCTAACTCAGGGATGGACTCCTCAATGCGATAATGAAGGCTCGCACATTTCAAAAGTTGAGACTGTATCACGTCCGAGTATAAGCATCATTATAAGAGACTACCAGTCACGGTGCTTACCAGACGCCGCTACTAAAACACGAGGAATGGATATGTCAGAGAGGATGCATACCAGAGAGATAGATATCTCTCACCAAGTCGCAAGAAGGCTAGAGCGAGCTGGCAGAATCAAATGTTACATGCAGCCTGTTCCGAATACTGCGTGAGCCCTTACAATAGGAGCGGTTATAGCCCAATTCCGATCACTAGCTAGAAAGTCAAAATGTCAGCAACCGGTCCCGGTAGCAGTAGTTGTGTTACATACATTTATGTATCTTCTCCGAGAAAAAACTGACTTTATTGGTGAGCATCCAACACAATAACGTAAGGGGCTGCACATACCAATGCGCTATAAGTGTTTGCATCGCCTGAAACTCTACATGAGCATCCATCATGCGACAATATCGTTGTATGACACACCGTAACAACGATAGTAAGCTTGTGATAGAAAATGAGCCCGAAATGCACGGTTACGAGAGGAACGCGCGCTTACTGCAATAGACCTTTAGTATTTTTGGAGCATTAGTCAATGTCGCAGGCACCTAAAAGCTCCCCCTCACCAATGAATGTGATCAGTCCTATCTTGAACACCAAAGTATGTGATAAGGTAGTCAAAAAGTGACATGAAAATGAGCGTAGAGTGAATGATGTCGAGGATCCTATGAATGGATTATGGACAACCTTTGGAAAGGACCGTCGAAATTTGGGCGTACCAGACAGCTAGCACCTATATTCGTTCGTCAAATAAATTGCGTGTACGAACAAGGGGAAGGGAAATGCGCACCATGACCTTCTTCCGCCAGGAATCCTGCATGTAGAGCCTAAAGTAGATGGCGGCTTGTATGGTGACAATGCCGCTCAACCTGTACTCCGAGATCAGCTATCAGGAGCAGTACCCGAAGTAATACGCGTTCACATCGCTGCGACAAACCCGCCCGCCAGCATTGCGCCATAGGTTCCCAGCACATCCATTGGTCGCAGTCCGGAGAATTGTAAGAGAGCAACCTCCAATCCAAGGTTGGACGGACTAATATATATGAAGCCAAGGTTGATAGGCTATGTTTCGAGCGACGATCGCGTAACGATCGTATTCCGGCACTTCATGGGCTCTGTGGCGCCCGCATGTAACCATAAGAGCGTAAGTCTATTTCTTCGTTGCACCTGTCAACTCTATTCGTCAGTTGGCGTGAGTACTCATGGTCAATAATATGGTACCCTGATGGCCAAGAGAAATATCCATGAACGTATACCACTCTAAGAGCTAAAGGTGCCGTTTGTACATTGTACTCTTTGCGATTTCTATAGTTCACTTTAAAACACGATTCGGACTTGCTCTTTAGAATTGTACATACTAATCACCATCTTATCAGCATCCACCTCGGACCGTTGCCAGGCGTACAACGGCCATTGTCACCAAAATATGACTTCCCAGGGTTAGTTCCGCCAATACTCGCACACCGACTGTCACATGAAGATCAGACATGACACTCCGCTGGGTCAGGTATCATCGTTATCTTCCGGGACAAGGGTCTGGAGCTGTCGCGTCGAACGATCAGCCTCAAGTTTTGCCCACTCTTTAAGTTTAATAATCGTATACAGTGCCACAAGTGTATTGATACACACTTGGGCGCGTCCACACAGGCGCTGACCCTGTTACGAATCAACGAACATATGATCCACCAAAATATGCTTGTTTTGAAAGATTCGCGAAATCCGGACTTGAGATGAGAAGTACAGAAATGCAGTTATAGAAAGCCACACTTGAAATTTGCCACGTTCGCACCTTTTCCATACATTCTTCTCAGCCTTGCGATGTCAAATACGTACTTCTTTTCGCGTCGTCAGTAAGAAGCGCTGGTAAGGACAACTCAGATGTACATCTGCAACGCAAGAGGAGTTTCGGACTCGGTCACTACTTAGACGAAAATGGAGTCAATATTGGCATGAGGAAGCAACGTGGTTTACGTACCGGTTGAATTCTAGCGGTCAAATCGCCTCTCCATATAAACCATGTAAGGTAGCTGTGCCCCAATAGCGGGTTCTACAAATCAACATCAATAAGAGAATGGTATTGAAGTTATTGCGAGCGGCAAAACGATGCGGTCGTCGGGGTCTAAACCCAATGCGCCTATTATACTCGGAGTGATGTGGGATCACGACACGACGATCATGGTATCTGCGAACCCTTTTTTTAGCAGAGCTTTGCTCACCACTCGAACACTAAGGCGAACAAGGGTGTATGACGAAGGCTACAGCACCAGTGAAATGTGAAACTGCCGGTAGAGAGGAGAGGGGGAGAGAACCGAAGTATCCTCTGACAATGACCGCGACAATCTGCTAGGCGCTAGCCCTGAGTTTCATGATATTCAATGTCACTGAATTAAGGCACTCACAATGTGGTAGGAACAGGTGAAAGCTCGACTGATCATAGTGAACGCTCTGTAGGATTGGACATACGTGCCTAGTTCAGGAACTACTCTGCTGTTTGGAACTAGAGCAGAGTTTGTGGCAGTAGGTGCGTGCCTATGAGGGTCATCAGAATACCGGCTTATAACCGGTCATTGGGACTTACTGCCAAGAACTGAATACTGAAAAATTCAAATAAAACCGAACACGCTAACAACGCACTGTGAGAGAAGCTCGCTCTCCCTGCGCTAGATATATTCCAGTTACGAGGAAAACAAGAGTATCCCTGTGGGAGGAAAGGGAAGAGAGAGCGCCTCAACTTCGACTTGGTAGATTTTCCTGCCGTAGCCCCGGTGATAATGCCGAAACGACCCAGCTTTGACAACTAGCTAGAATTAGTATTGAGTTGATCTTTAGTTCTTGATTCATTGAGATTCATCATCTCGAACCCGATGCACAGATACAAGATGAACGAAAGCAAATGAGAGATTGATGAGAGAAGCACTTTGACGTGTGATTACAAAGGGATCGGTAAGGCGGCCCGTGACATTGACAGGTCCGATGCAACCGCCTACTGCTTTTTACCAACACTGACCAACGCCTACACCACCACATTGTAATGTCTACGACGATATAACTCGAGTGGTCATATGGCGGTTTTTTCTCGTTATGCTTTTTGATGTCCTTGGTATACTGATATCAGACCATGTTAAGCTACTGTTACCACGTGGTGTAATACGGCTCCGAGTCAATCCAGGACATGCTCCTTCCCATCACTAACCGTCTACCGCCTCTACAAAGTAGTGACCATTGCAGATATCTCAGGTAAGCCACTATTTTCTAATTCTTAGCCCAGTAATATACATAAGTCGTTCTGCAGATTCGGACCTTGATATGCAAAGTGAGATTAAACGTATCCTTCGTGCGGGACAAACAGACAAGGATTTGGACGATACGACGATCCAAAGAATGGATGCCCGCATCCACTCGTTGACGGCCGAAGCTCAGTCTCGCCAGATCAATATTGATCGTCTGGAAATCGCCTTATCACGGCTCCGCACTGAATAAGACCTGACCTTACATGACGTAGAGTGCCACAAATCCGTTTTCCCCCAATCCGACATCTTCCAGAGGAACTCCTTCTTCGAATATTCAAGATAGGATCAGATCATTATAATGATAGTACCGACCTCAAGCAGCCCCCATGGGTATTTGGCTATATCTGCCATCACTGGAGGGTGCTCACGCGTTCCTCGCCGTCGTTATGGACAAGTCTCTACATAGACTTCGCATCTCCACCAATCCGCAATCTCCAAACGACTTTCCTTTCCCTGTCAACGGATGTCCCGTTGGACGTCACCTTGAATGTTAGGGAGATTGGAGACGAAGGAAAGGAGGCCTTACATAACGATATTATCCCTCTTTCTCATCGCTGGTCTAATTTGAGGATAATGGTTACCAACGACACCATTTTTGAGTTTTTGCCTGTCGCAAATCGGTTACCGATACTCAAATTCCTCCATATTTCCGTATTTCCGGATCTTATTTCTTCGCAATCGACCAACAACAGTCTTATTCATATGTTTTATACTACACCACTACTACGATCAGCGTCAATCTTTGCTAGCGGGCCACTCAACATAGCGTTGCCGCTATCTCAGATTACGGACTTGTGCTTTTTGAATAATCCCATCTGGGCCTTCTCACATCTGATGGTGGCTACCACCCTCAAGTCGTTCACCTTTCACTGTTCAGATTCTGCACTTTCCGATGATGTTTCCTTAACCCAATCCCTGATCCATGAAACTCTGAGCTGTCTAATCTTCCCAGCGATCATTCCGTCGCTTCTCCATAGATGGTCGATGCCAAATCTGGGAACACTTGAGCTCTATCGCCTAGCACAAGCTCCCTTCTCGTCGCCACAACTTGAAGATGGAGATATGTCCCTCATTCTTCAGTTCGCGCGGCGTTCGAGGTTTCGTCTTCGCGCACTCAGGATTTTCAGGCCTGTTCGCATGTCAGTGCTTCGGGATTTATTGCAGCATTTATCGTCGGGATTATCAGCACTGGTCATCAAAGTCAGCAGTATGACGGGCACCGAGCTCTTTCGAGGGTTGTGTTCGATTTCTGGGATACCGTTGCAGAATGTCCGCGGATTTATTGTACGCATCACAGATAGACAGGCATTCTCCCTCTTTGAGGATGACGCGCTGGTCCTACTTGTCTCTTCACTGCACCACCAAAACCTGCGCTGGCTGACGATAGAGCGTAGCAATATAGTCTCTTTTCCCATGTTAGACGGACTCGATTCTATCATGACTCATGGCAAGACTTGTGAAATAGATCATCAGTCTCGATATCTAACTTATAAGATTGGTCCAACTGAGTTAGATATTTCAGATCATGGATGCGCGGAAGGACGACAAGACGCAGAAGGAGGATTAGCTTGAGATTACAGTGTAGTTACCGTAGTACAACGAAAGGGAGACTGGATGAGCCGAACAGCACGGCGCAGCCAGACTCTGCCGGAACATCTACCACGACTACGGAAGCATTCATCAATGGCTTATGGAATTCAATATGGTCAATCCTTTAATACCTTGAAGAGACGCCAGTGTGATTCGATCCAGTACATTATGGAAATCCTTTGGATTGACTACTCTTTCGATCATCTTTTTGAGAACCTTCCTTGTATCCAGAATACTAGCCTCACATGAATATAGAAATAGTGATATTTATAACCCACTATTTATTACAGCGTACGCCTACGCTAAGCTTGCGCGATATGACTTCCGAAGAGAGGTTACACAACCAGCCAGTTCTGCAAGCCGATAAGTCGTCTTCTTCTCCGCTTGAGCACTTTCTACACAGTCGTATTTTATGTGATGTGCGTATATCCCCTCCACACCTGTACTGTTACTACCGATTTTCTGTGCTGTACCTTTATTCCATGTCTAGCTCGCAACATGTCGATTAAGTATCCGGCCACTCTTCCCAGGACCGTACTTGATACGTACATCTAGGAACAGTTTTTTCCCCAGCTGGGTAATATATGAACGTATCTCTGCATATACCTTTGACTATTTGCATTCGGATAATTTAATATTGTGGAATAGAATAGAGCGTGAGAATTTCCGGACAAGGTAAACCCCGGACCGGTAGTCCAGGAGCAACCATTTTGCAATCCTGCCATGACGAGCAACTTCATGTCCCTCACCATTTCGGATACCAAGTCTTGTACAGCTCCAGAACACTCTTTTTGACTTTCAACGTCAGCGTCGGGGTCAGTTCCCTTTTTCAGGCCTGCCGGATCGAGTTGAAGTGGCAACAGACCGGTGATTTACGGTGCCCAGGTCGTGGATTATGGCCTACCCTTCGCAGAAACATGCCTTTGGTGTCTAGAGAGACTGTTATTAGTAAGATCCGGCGACTTACACTGCATGGAATGACAGAACCGTGCGTTGCCTTATTTCGTGTTCAGTCCCTTTTTCACTCCACTATACCAGTCGCTCGTTGGAATGCGTCACATACCAATCATCTTTCAGCAGGAAATTCGGGAGAAAAGCAGCTGCGGCTTCGGATAAAACTAACAAATAGCACTCCAGACGTCTATGCCCCATTATTGAACGCAAGTTCTCTCTGTGGGCAGGATATCGCCTGATGATATAAACTTCATAGTTACGTGATCCTTTCATGTCTGGGTAGTCGCCCCGAGTGCAGAATTATATTGTGGTCTGAATCATGTACGTCGGTCCTTCCACTGTAAAGGAAGCGCACTTGAGTCACACTGACATTATTAGCATCGCTTCGTTCTTGCATAGTCACTATGTCCCACTTCCTTCAACGGAGGAACTGTACTCGTCCGGAAGAATCTCAACTGGTCCAAAACGGTACAATTGTAATATCGATATTTGTGTCTGCAAGGATAGTACTGTGGATGTGGCCCCACTAGCAAGGTTAACCTTGGCTTTCACGAGCCGGCATGCTTCATAAGTGATCGATCTACTCCAAATGACCCTCTCTTATCTCCGTTGGAGGTGGGCATAGTCGTTTCCTTCAGCCTGGTGTTCATTCGCCTCAGATCTACACACTTGCCTCTGTAAGCCGAAGAAGAATGTTGTCGTGTCATCATCGCCATGCGACTGCCTTCTCGACCAAGTCTGGTTGGCTAGCTTCCATACCCCACAAGCTCCACCTACCGAGAGATATAGGAGTTTCTCCTCATTCTGTCTCTATCTCGTTGACTACTCTTTCTCATTCATGCCGAATCACGGCGGCCGATACGCTTGCAAATGACGCCTCGTGCCAACTCGGGGCATCCCTGGTCCATGGCATACAATGTTCTATCCCTCATTGAATTTAGATGGATTCTGCCCTGCCAAGGAGGAAAGCCCACCTTCAGCAAGGCTGGTTCTATGAGGGGAAGCTTGGTGGTTAGTAATCGCCTCAGGATTGACACAGACTGACACAAACAAACAAAGGACCGTGATAGCGTTGACTATGTACCTATGGTACTTTTTTGGTTATACGCAGACTCCAAGACTATTCTGCTTGCTTCACTTTATATCGGCTGAAATCACGGTAGGCGTGGTGCTTTACACCGTTCATCAACTTCCCTAACGATTTTTTCTGCTCTTGAACAGAATTTCGGCAGAAATCCATCACCATGCGCTGATATGTGCAAGTACCCACTGCACATCGATCTACCATTTCACTACCCGTGTTCGGACGCGTCAGGAAAGCCCGTGATAACCGCCACCGGCACTCCTGGACAGTATTTCCGAATCCAGTATCGGCTCGACTACCTTCTTGGTAGTGAACCTTCATCTCCACGTTGCAATACATCGTTCACCACCTGTCCTTCTCAGAAATTTATCCATGACATCGAGACATATGGAAGTTGCAGTTGTATGGGAAGATGCACTCAGCGGTATGGCACAGTGCCAGCCCAAAAGACTGCATCTCTTCGCGTGAACGCCATTGTTTCTGCGCCACGCTTGTCAGGTCGGGGGTGACGGTTTACGGAGAGGAACTCGGAACAATGCGGGAAGAGCTTGAACGTCCTGGAATGATGTCAGTATACTACGGTTTCGTAACAGTCTACGGCTCCAGCGATATTTTGGGACGTTGAATCAGGAAGACATTGCCGTAAGTTGTATGCTGACCGCGATTAGAGCCCATTTGACAAAGAGTTCTTTCTACAGTTGTTGTCTACACTGTTCTTCTCGTATGCAAAGTCAGTCGCGCAGCACTCGTTCTACCCATCCGCATGAAAGGCTTTCAACTGAGCCGCACTCATGAATGACCTGTAATCATTGTACGTTGAAGATGGGAACGTGGCTGAGAATGGAGAGGGTGGCGTATTTTGAGCAACGCATTCGAATTCCCGGCCCCACGGAGCATTACCCTTCGTCGCTCGTCCCCTTCGACGGATCTATGCATGGTCGTTTTGCAATAACCACTTGTGCTTCTTGTAGATAGCAAGGGATCTACAAACCAATTGTCGCCATGGATAGCGGAAGCACAGGCCATTTCAATGAGTAAGTCCTTGTTTAATTTACAATTGTTCTAGTGTTAAAGACATGATAGTGGCTGTGACGATGATGCTATTACAGGTACAGTGGTGGTACATTCCAGTTACATATGATTCGATCGAGTGTACATGCCTTGATTTTGCTCTTCTCTGTCGTATGCGCCTATACTCTATACCTAACCTTCCTCAAATGCATCCGCCATTTGGTGTGGTCTCCGTTGCTCCTCACGCTCAAACCATCAAACATCGTCGTAAACCCGCTCCTCCTGTCGACAATCGCCTCACAACCGCAACCGCACCTCTCCTTATAGCACCCGCCTGTCACCCCCGGCTCGAGGCGATCACGTAATACGCTCTGTAGCCGTGAGAGCACGTCGTTCACCGTGACGAATCCGCCGCTGCCAGCGTATACTTCGACGTTAAATCTTTCAATCCTGTCTATCTCCACGAGGATAAACACCCTCCCGAGGGCCGGGTGGGACGCAGGTTGAGACGCTATGAGTGGGTGGGGCGCGATGCGGTTTGAGGAGAAGAAGTCGACGGGTTGGGAAGTCCCCAGACGGAGGGCACGATGAATAGAGAGGTGGACGGCAGGGAGAGGAGTTCGGGTAGACTTGAATGGTGAGCCGGCGCGGGGATTCGAAATAGAATGGCGCCGTGGTCGGGGAGAAGGCGAAGGCGCTCGAAGAGAAGTGCTAGGCCGAGGGGTCTGCATGCTTGTGGGCCGACGCGAGCGCTTTGGTGCTGGTGACTGATGGAAGGCCGTTAGTGTAGGTGGTGATGGTGACGGTAGGCGAAGACATGGGCGAGGTGCGGGAGATAGACGGTGTCGGGGAGATGAGGGGAGCCGTGTCGGAGATTGAGGAAGCTGGTGGGAGGGAGGTATCGGGCTGACAAGGAGCGTCACATAGAACGGTGACGGGGTTGGGGCTTCATAGCGGTTCAATTCGTCCTCCCAATGGACTCGTTTAGTGGAGACTGGAGACATGAGATTAGTTGAGTATTGCAGTGAAGATCGTGTGGCCATTTATATTTATTTCAATGGTCTATAATGTGTCCCAGGATGCAACATCATTGCCGTAGGTATTTGTCCTGTTGTTCCGAGCTTCATTCTTGATTCCGTCCGTCCGTTCCGTCTTCTGCTAAGGTTGATGGTCGCAAATCAAACATTGAAATCCTGCGATGAGGGGCCCCACATCTAGGGGTTCTTGTATATTTTTCTCGGAATGCAGTCTGTTCACCAGTGACACAGGTTAGCGAGTCTATGGTTATTAACTAACCGACATGTTTTCTAGATTACTGCCTCTTAGTAGATCCCCTACCTTGGCATGTTTATGTCCTAAAACGACGTCTGCATATTGATGGACTCCAAAGAAGAGATGCCATCGTTCCTACTGACGTCAGTTGGGGCATTATCACCTGCAACTACACGGAAAGGACACCTGATGTCAAATTCCGTACCGGCCGTTGACATTGGGAAAGCACCCAAACTGCGAAACTTGTCCGCCATGAGGTGTAGTTCAGGGCCATGTTTCCAGAATATAACAATGCTGCTATACGGTCAAGTTGAGCCCCGCTAGCAGACGCTAACGGTAAGTTCAGCTGACCAGAACTACAAGCTAAAGATGTCAAGATGATCGACATAGCGACCCGAGGGAGGATAATGATATTTCATCTTATTCCTCGATGTCTCCATTCGCACAGATGGAATCAATTAGCCCGGCCGAATGGCAACCGAAAGGCAGTGTCTGGTCGCCCTGAACGACAACTACACTTGCACAGCATTATTTCGCACGGGATGAGTTGTATCTTCTTATCGCAGGATAGCAGAATCGGTATCGATCATACCCCGGTGCCACCCTCATAAACTACGCCTGGCGACATTGACGATGCGCCAAACAGCTGGCTTCTATAGGGGACAGACGGCTGCGCAGTTTGGGTTCGTGTCACGGAAGCCTCCCGAGAGCATCATGTAGCAAGAAATCGAGAAAGATCTCATGGTATACACGTTCCAGAAAGATAGCATGGGATACACGTTCAGTTCGAACGTCAAGTTTCGTTCTTCGCTTCATAATGATACAATGGTAGGTATTCTCCTAACATTCCAGCCACCTTTATCGTTGTGTTGGGACGAGTTATTATCTTCGTAAAGGATCCTCACCAGTTACCTTATTCCGTTTATGGCATGATGTTCTCCTATTCCTTGCATCTGTGCCGTCATCCATGCCCGAGTCGACTTAAATGGCCTAGGCGACCATATCTGCAAGGATGGCGACTAAGTATAATCAAACTGTCGTTATATAACACGTAAAACGGGACGAAAACACCCCCGAGAAAGATAGATGCGCTTTGAGCTGATTTCCTTTGGAGGCCTGCCGGGGTTTCTTTTGAGGGCCATTTTGCGGTATAAAGAAACTTTTTGGGAATTAGGCAACGATGAAACAATGATCGGAATGTTTTTCTCCTTCTCCGTTCGCGGATTTAACCTGCATTGCTAGAACTAACTCCCGGACTGCCTCCTTGATAAAGATGCCGACCTGGTGTGTGAGTCTGCGACTTGAAGGCATCAGAGACATGATGGTGTTGGGGTGCGAAGCCACACCGCGGATAAGATGCAGCATCAAGGGGTGATGTAGTAAATCAGCCCGAAGTCTTCTCGCTCGGACTTTCTCTGTCTAGACGAGAAAAGTGAAAGAGTCCCAGAAGCTCTGGTACGAAGCGGTCGTACTTTAGCCTCCGGGTCTGCACTAGTAAAATCATGGTAATCTGGGAGGTTCTAGATGCTTGCTTTATCTTCGATGCGATTTTTGACAGGTCCATCTTACCTTTCTTTCTTGGGTAGTTTTCCCAGGAATTTTCAAGGCAAAGACGCAGCAACGCGTTTGTAAATGATACAATACCATATGTGCTCGTTTTCAACACGTGCTGACGGGATGTACTGAGCGAGGACAAGCCAATCTTCTGCTTTGAGGGGTACGGCGACTTGAACGCCTACGTGGCTTCGTCACGGAAAGATCCCCTGGGTGCACCAGGATAGTATGTTGAAAGTGATTATCAATGATCCCGGATGCAATCCTACGCACACGCGTTTCAAAGCACATTGCAACAATGAACATGGCTGAAAAGAGGATTGCAGACTAAAACGTTTGCGAAGTTAATGTGATGTTCATGCGCAACAATTGACCGGCCACAAGATGAAAATGTGCTTCAAACCATTGAACACGCCAAGGACAGTGCCTAGGAAGTAAACCTGTGTGTAAGCAATAAGTATCGAGTCAAAGAATCATAAAAGCAGATGTACACATCTATTTTCAATGACGAGAAAGAGCTCTTCAAGTTCTACGACGGCATTAGTCCTATGAAAGCTAGACAGAATTACTCTGTCACAAACATATACCACGAAACTAGTGATACGTCTTGCCGGAGGAGTGCTTATACAGACTACCTGTGATACAGATAGGAGTCGAGGCCAATCTAGCGGCAGAACGTAGGGGTATAACGAAACATGTCATAGGTCATAGGCAGACGACTAGTTCAGAGTCTACATCAAAGATCTGAAAATATCAAAGATATCTATCAAACCGGAGTGTAAAAAACACCGTACGGATGGGAGAGTTAACGCACTAGATTTACCTCAACTCGCTTGAAATCTGTTATGGTGACAACACGCCGATTACCGACAAGCGATCCTAGAAACATCACTACGTATCGAAAGACATTTCCATGTTGCAAGCAAATATTGAGTAGGTTGACAAAGAAAGCGAGCTCAAAAGAGAAAAGTAGGACGCCCTCGCAAGCTGTGGAAAAGCTCGGAAGGACGGCCCGGAGTTTGTCCCCACAACGTTACGTTTGCCGCCACTTGTTTGTCACCTACAATGTCAAATAGCACTGCGAGGGTGAAAATTTCTCGGCCCAGAGCAAACTACGGGTGGAAGTAATAAAAGCTGACCAAAGCTGATAGCGGAGCTGAACGGTAACCGATGAGCCCTCTTTCTCTAATCACGTTCGGCCAATCGTCACTTCTCAGGGTACTCGTACATGTATTTTGGCGGACCTACCAGCCTTCTGGAAAAGCTAAGGACCCGTCTTCAGTCATACCTGCTCAGTCCTGGTTTGGGTTAAGCGGTTTAGTGGGAAACATCTGCTTAATAATTCAACCATGGTACAATCTTTCCACATCTCTCAGCAGTATTTTTGACGTACGTACTTCTCCGGATCAGACACAAGGTGATCATTACATCTCCTCCGGGAACTCCTCTTGTCCATTTGAACAGACTCTCGACCACGGTTGTAGCGACCAGCCAGTAACAGAGGCAAACTACACTTCAGAAAAACATGCAGAAGATTTTCAGGCCGTGTGTGCCGGTTTTAAGGTCATTAAATCGACGGTTACCTGGGAGGTTGTCATGCCGACCTGTTGTCTCGCTACGACACGTCCCCTCTTCCTGTACATGTCGCTGGGTATGTGATTTTCAGTGGAGAACCCTTAATCTCTGGGATGCGGGAGGTCCCCAGTACCCTACGATACCGCCGCTATATTTTCTCTCCTGCCCTCGCCTATGACCTAATTCCAAAATGTGGTGAAAGCCGTTTTTCATGCTTTTGTAGCTCGGGCGATTCGATTATTTTTGGAGACCAATGTGCGTGGATGGTCACGGGTGAGTATGATTTTGCTAAGCATCTGTTTGGAGAAAAACTCAATGAAAGGGATAGAACACCGTTCTACGGCTCGGCGGCTAATGAGCGATTGATGCTCCGTATCCAAGATACGGACGCCGTGCTGATAAACTCGTAGGAACGTGAAGAGCCCATTGAAGAAAGGTTTTGGAGACAATGTGCTATCGGAGGCTTTCCGAGTCTGGGCAGGCAGTGCATGTTTGTATGAGCTCCCAGAAGTTGCGAACCCATTGATCGTCCAAAAAGTCTAACGTGTGTCCGATTATTCGTCATGATAATATGATTTCTTACTATCGCTTGCAGTGTGACGAGCTGGCACAAGGCAATAAAAAATCGAGTAAAGACTCAAAAGGTACCAGCATGCGCGTGTCCGCATGATCTGCTGCGAGATATCACGTCCATTAAGCGAACCTGATTTCTGTCGGGTGCAAAATTGTTCCTTAGAGCATGGTGCGTTAAGTTTTTTCTGCTTCAGACTTATCGCCGAGGATGATTGACATTATTCCATGCGAAATTCTTCTTTGTCCTTGCGCTCAGTCAATTCCGACGACATAGCAGCGATGCATCTGTTCTCGCAGTATCCCTCGTGTCTTGATGGCGCTTGGTCAGAAATGATTGGAAATGAATAAGATTAACCATAGATGACAAATGTAGACCTTACTTGACGCATTTTGTTCCAGTTACTCCCACAATGCCTGGCCAATTGGTAGTCTCTCAGGATGGCACTCGTATTTGGTGCGATGCTTCTGGCACTCCAGGGAAGCCTCCCGTCATCTTCATTCATGGTTACCTGGGCTCAGGCATGAACTGGGCTAAGCAGTTTGGTGACAAGCAGTTGTTGGATAATTTGTATATGGTATCTTTCTCTTCCCGCATGTCATCAGGTCTTTTGACGTCGATTTTGCTAGATCAGATACGAGGTAATCCTAGATCATGCCTTCAGTAAATCCATTCACTTGTTTGATCAGACTCGTGGACACGGTCGTAGCGACCAGCCTGAATTCGAAGAAGCCTATATTTCTGCGAAACATGCAGAGGATTTCCAGGTGGTCTGTACCACCTTTAATGTCACTAGACCAATTGTCATAAGCTGGTACGCACTTGAGTAATTCCCTTCTATTGCGATTTCCCTTCACTATCTCAAACTTAGGTCCCTCGGTGGTGCTATTGTACCTGATGTCTTGTCTCGATACGGCACATCTCCTCTTCCCGTGGCTGGGCACGTTATGATGAATGCTTTAGCCTGGATTTCTATGTCACGGGAGATACAAACACTGAACGATGCTACTGGCATCTCTTTGATTCGGTCTCCACATACTACCGAGTTCCAAAAAGCCCTGAAAGCCTTCATTGGCGCTTTCGTTGCTCCTCGGAATTCGATCATCTTTGAAGATAAGTGTGCGTGGATGGGCAGTGCAGCAGGCATGGTGAGCTTGACTTACGCCAAAAATCAATCAGAAAAGCTGACGGACGGGTCGGGAAAAGAACACTGCTGCAAGAACGTTATCTGTCTCACGGACACAGGATGAAACAGCCCTGCTTTCTGTGGCTGATCAACTACCCATTCTCTGTATACAGGGTACAGAAGACGTGCTGGTAGATGTGGATAAACATGAAAAGTTCATGAGTAAACATTTTGGAGACAATTTAGACTATCGACGACTTCCTGGGGCTGGGCATGCACCCTTCTATGAACTTCCAGAGGTGGTCAATCTGGAGATTCTTCAGTTTGTCAGGCGGATCCATAGAAGTACATCGTAAGGAGAATAACTTGAAGGTTTCTCGATTACCTTTTTCCGAGGTATTTTCAATCGCTTGCTCGTCAAGTGAAAGTTTATAGCTCCAAAACGTGCTTTGAACATGGCGCTGCAAAGAATAGCATATCGTCGAATGCTGTATAATAGTGGTCGCCAGCAACTTACGTTAAGCGTATACTATTGATTGAGAGTCTGAGTCATGATTTGGGTTGGATTTGAGCAAGGTTTGGGAGGAAATTTCTAAATGGGAACCCTAACCTTATTACTACCCGTGCCCTCACGTGGCTTACTCTCCGGCCAATCACAGTCTTCGTTCTCTCTCACTATCATGTTCTATCATCTATGCCCCTTCCAGTTCCGACACAGCAGTAACAGCCGCTACTATTTGAAAGGATGATACACATCTTAATCCCTGTAGCATTCAAATCTCAATTTTTCCTGCGCTTCAATCTTCGGAGCCGGTCGTAAGGGGATCAGAATCATGCAGTGCTAGCTCCCATTGGCAGTGACCCAAGCCCTCTGCGTTATTTCCACGGTCTTCGCTACGCCGCTGACAGCGACGATTGTTCACGGTCTCAGCGGTGCCGACTAGCTTCCATTCCATAGACCGTGGAGTGGGTACTGCGGTGTCTGGAGCACTGGCTTCGCCCTCAGAGGTGCGTTTTCTTGTTCCTTTTGTGTGCTTTCTATTGAAGTATGTTTGACTAACAACAGGCAAGGAACGCAAGGCTGTTCCTGTCATCGAATCAGGTATCGGAAGTTAATTTGCATGTGGACCATTGTATTCTGTGCCAGTCATTCGCTAAACAGCACTTCCGCAAATTGGCGGGAATTCGTAATTTCGTGGACCTCGTGCTATCTCCACATTTCGGGATCTCCTAGCCTCGTGCCTTTCGAAGGCGTCCCTAGTGTCGGTGTATATGGGTCCCGCAGCGTGTTCTGCGTGAGGCACGCCACGATCGTGCGAGCGCTTGGAGGCGCTTGACTGTTTTTTATCTAATGGAGCTCATCTGAAGAAATTTTTGTATCTAGTCACGTCACGCAAACCATATACATGGTTCTCTCCTTCCCAAAGGTTCCTTGTGTCGTCGGTCTTGTGGCGGGCAAGGATAGGTCTCCACGGTCAAGGGGTGTCGCCACCAATACCAATACCACCAGCGCTCCTCCCAATGAATGAGCGGCTCGGTAATTTCGGTTTCCAAGGATTCCGCCTTCCTTCCGTGGTCTCCTATGTGCTGCCCTTGTTACATTGGCAGGGATGGAATTTGATTGTCCTGGGAAAGCAGTTCCGCAGCCATCCCGTCTTTCCTGGGGTACATTGGTATCTTGGATTGTGGTGACCGACGCACGTAGAACGTGTAATGTCAGACGGCATACGGTGCCGAAGCACTGCGCTAATAAATCCATGTGTCATGATACAGTGCGTATCTTCGCCTGCATATTCCTTTTAGGGTCGATCGAGCTGTGCACTGGCGGGTCACTGCCCACAAAGAGTCACATCAGTACGCGTCAACAACGAAAATCAAGCCTATTTAAAGCTTGGAGTCAACAATCTCTCTTTCCATCCTCCTCTATTCTGACCTACCATGCCAGTCAAGCAAGTTCGCTTCGCCCTCGACCAAACCTACAAGGTTCCTTCGACACCTTCCCCTGCCAAAACATCCTCGACTCTACCCTCTTCTAGAGGATCATCCTCGCGACATGGGCCCCGCCTTCCAGGACCGACCCCATACGCACTTCCCAAAACAAATGTTCGCGCTCCTTCACAGGTGCATTCGCTACTCTCAGTGGCGAAACCCCCTGCAATCAATTACGACCTGACGAACCATCCTTCTACCGTAACCACATCTTACTCTTCCCTATCCTCCAGACCCAATTCGCTTTCCGAGCCTGCCATTTCACCGCCAGTATCCCATCTAACGCTCACTTCCCCCCACCTCCCCTGGCGGATCTCTGTCCGTCCGTTGTTGAACGGCACTTATGTGACGGTTTCCGACGTCCTCTACGCCATGTATAGCGGGCTTCGGGAGAACATATCTCCTGCCGAGTTCTACGGACTGCCCTCGAAGACGGAGATTCGGAGAGTCACGGAAGCTTATGAACAGAGATATAGGCGGATCAAGAGCCGGAGTGGGTCGTATGAGGAGAAGAAGGCTGGCGTTAAGCGGGTCGACTTTTTCATGGGACGTACGAGATTCGCTGGGCTTTCGCCTAGCACCAAAGGCCATGATGTGTGGGTCATGAACATCTTGTGATTCGGATGTCGCCCTCGAACATTCGCATTCTATTCGGACACTAAAACAAAACTCACGGATTTACCGTACATTATTCTCCATTTTCTCAACCATCCCACACTAGTTAACTTATACCCACAACTATCTACGCATCACTTGTAGCCCAAACATCTTTTTCTTTCCTTTTTTTTATGATTTATGTATCTACGTTACCGATTAATGAATGATTTTATGATTTCAGTAGCAAATCTGCAGATCTTCTATTACAGACTCCAAATTACAAATGCGCTCCTTGGGGGCTGTACGATTTCGGTGCGGCGTATCAGAGAAGGAGGAGCCTGAGCCAGCATAGCTGCCAGGATAAAACACAATGGAGAGTCTGGATCACGACGTGTAATGTAGAGACAAGGCTCCCCAACTGAGCCGGGGTTCACAGACCGTGCCTCTCACATAAAGGGCATTGTAATTTGTAACCTTGTCAACTGTAGAGACGATGGTCGAAGGTTGGCGACCAGGCAGTACGATGAGCATCATAACAAAAGATTGAGATTGCTACGCAACTCTAGTGGGAAGCCTTATCTGGAAATGAGTAGCCGCAGTCGTCTTGGACTTGTCGGTACTAAGTACATGCTTAGTTCCGGCACTTAGGCGTTGCTTGAGGATCCTTCTCCGGAGCCTGGAGCTGTTCACTTCATTTGATAGTTCGTGGACAAGAGAACTAGAAGGGTCTTGGAGCGACCAGTCGTTCGAGTTGAACTCATAATCCTGGAATACGCGCCATCAAGAGTGTGTATCTAGTCGAAAGCACAGCATCAACATCACTATCATCTAATATTGATATATGAAAATTTCATCAACGAGGTTCACGACACCAAAAATGTGATATTGTGCGCGACACTGCCTGAGCATAGGCTAAGAAAGTACGTAACACGACTATAAACGTAAACAAAGCATCTTGGTATCCGCACCGATGGAAGGCATAAACACTAATTTCACCCTTCAACAAAACCCCGATTATCGAGCCTCGGTTTTGCTCGACGCCATGTCCAGCCTCTGACGGGATAGAAGCTGAGATGGGTTAGCTCCATGAACATGAACAAACAAAATCCTACTGTGTGAGAGCTTCCCCGCGACGATTGCATCCGTGGACATTCATTGTCAAGTATATCGTGGTATCCAAAACATAATAGCGTAACACTACTTTCTTGTTTTTCTTTCTCTGCTCGTCAGATGAAGACCTCAGCGCAGGACGCGTCTGGACGACCGCTATCCAAGTGGGGACTAGTGTCAGGCCAAGCTGGCATCCCCTAGTGCCAAAATGCACAGCATTAGCGGTCTAAGCGGTCGAGATACGGCCTTTAGAAGAGCCGAAGTCTACGCAGCACCGCCCTGAAAATTTTTGTGGCTACCTGGCAAAGTGCCAAAAGATCGTCGCACTTAATCTCAGAGAACTTCAGCCACAGTCAACGAACGCAGCAAACAAAAATCTTACCATCCCACCGATAGTAGCTTCCGCTTTCTCTCCGCTAGCTCCGCATTCATCCTCCCTTCAACTTCCTTCCTCAGTGCGACCCAGTCTCGATCCTCAACATCTGGGAGATACGCACCCTCAGTAGCACACCGGTCCGCCTCTTCATTCCCTTCGATACCCGTATGCCCTGGCACGTAGTCGAGAGCGACCTTCCGCCCGAGGCGTTGCACTCTCTCACGGAGCTTCGCAAGGTAGCGAATGACCGGCTCGTTCTCGATGGGTTTGCCTTTGCTCCCCATAAAGCCATTCAGCTGCCAGTTGCGTAACCACGTTTCCATGCCTGGGAAGACAAGTCAGGATACGTGGAAAGAAGAGACGTGGACGACCGGACAGTTGATTGAATACTTTGAGTCCGTCTTGATGGTGAGGGGGGTCGTCAAGTCCATCATTTGCTCGTGGACGCGTACCAGAGCCTATTGAAAGAGTCAGCGAGACCGACTTGTGTAATGATTTCTTTTCACTGACTATAAGTTCTGCCCGGTTATTAGATTGCCTCCCAGGACAACGCTCCGATATATTTCTGAGATTAGGTTTCTGTGAGCGCCATTCTGATGAATGATAGCCTGCTCACCGTATATCACCATGGCTCCACCAAACACCTACACCGGCAATGGAACCGACCTTCCCGTTCCCTTTACATGCGCCATCGCAGTAGACAATTGCAGCGTCACTAGCCGGGCGTATCTTCAATACCGCGCCTCGCCCAATGTAATCCTCTGCCGCACTCCTTGTCGGGAATTTCTTGTACTGGCATCCTGGGAATCTGGCTATCTGCCGCTGACATTCGGTCCTGTGCACAAAGCATTACACCTCCACTTCCCTTTGAGAGGATCGCTGAGTCGTACCATGTCATGTAGACACCCTTGTTCCTCCCTACCTTCACAGCATAGTAACCGGCTGGCCTTTTCGAGAAAGCACTACGGCTGACACCTGCGAGCCCATCATTGGATAGAATATAATCTTCCGCGTCCTTTTGGACTTTGAATTTCTTGAACTTGCTACCAGGGAATCCGTTGGTCTGAAGCTGGCAGTCATTCCTATGAAATTAATCACGTTAAACGGACAGATTGTTAGGATATCGAGATTAGACATACCATGAAGAATATATACCCTTTATTCTTCCAGCTTTGACCGCATAGAACCACGGTTTCACCTTGCTCATCGAGCAAGGTGATGGTGAAGAAAATAAAGTAGGTATTCAAATCGCGATGACAAGTAGGTCACATCAGTCACACCCACACGTGCTTCTACCCTTCATGGAAGCAACCCAAGTCAAACCAACACTTGACCAACACTCGACCACATTTGAACGACAGTGAAGATCCTGACCTTCCCTGACATGATTCCATTGGACCGCTACTCTAGCTTGGTAACTACAAAAAAAATTAACTTAATTTCCCCGTGTTTGACGACCAAAAAGACAGCAGACGCTCCTGCTCCCACTTCTACTTTCAAAATCGAGGTTCTCAACGGTGTCCGCATATAAGCTCTGACGCTCTAGTGACCGGGATCCAGTCGGTAGTCATTGATCTTCGCTATCCCATCAACATCCCCCCAGCTCGGTACTCTGTCGATATTTACAACATCGCCCTCATACCATGTTTAGACATAGCGACGACTTCTGTATTCTCGGGATAGCAGTGTGATATCACCCAATCAAAGAGGATAGCGATGAAAGCGTCGATATCACTGAACGTGTTCTCGGCATGGATCACTACCCGGATGCGCTCCTGGCCCTTCGGTACGATAGGGAAAGGAATTGCTTGGGCAACGTATCCCTTGGAATTGAGATGTTCTGCGAGTTTCAGTGACTGGCTCGTGAGCAGGGGGAATATGGGCGAGACAAGGGGATCTTTGCTTCTGTCAGCTGCACACATGGCCAGGACAGATTCTGGAATGTCCTTCAGGGCTAGCCGGAGTTTGGTCGCGAAGTACTGGCTACGCTCGTAAACTTGTTTTCGAAGCTGGAACGTAGGTGTTAGCTTTCTGTTTGAGGCAACCAGGATCGTGACGCTCACCCTATCACCTTCAGGGCCGGAAATGAACTCGAACGTGCTTTTGATTGCTACCAGGTGGAAGTGGGGCATTGAAGTTGTGTAGATCAGCGGCCGAGCATAATTAACAAGGTACTTCCGGACAATTGGTGACGTGAGAATAACAGCTAACGATATGTTTCAGGTCACCGAAAAATCTACGCGAACGACATAAAAACGCTTACCTCCCGTCAAGCCTCTAGCTTTGCCGAACGTGTGAAGGACCGTGTCTACCTCATTCTGTAATCCCAAATGATTCACATATCCACGGCCCATCGATCCGTACAACCCGGTGGTGTGTGCCTCATCTACGACCACGTGGCAATATGCCTTTGGAATACGACGATGGAGACCCTCCACGATCTGTGGCAACGGAGAAAAGTCGCCATCCATGCTGTACAAGCTCTCCACCGCTACAAACACCGTCGACTTCCCTGCCAAAATTTCCGGGCGCCTCTCCAAGAGGCCGGCTATGCAACTCTCGAACGAGGCCACGGAGTTATGGGAGAAAGGGTACGCGTCACGCGTTCGCGCAGCCGCGATTCCGTCCCTCACTGACGCGTGGACGAGTTCGTCGAAGACGATGATGTCCTCTGCCTGGGGTACGCATCCGAAGAACGCGACGTTCGCGTCGTAGCCCGAGTTGAACATGAGGGCTGAGGGGGCATTGAAGTGCGACTGGAGATATTTCTCCGTCTCTGCGTGGCTTGGGCTGTTGCCATTGAGCAGACGGGAGCCTGTCGAGCCAAGCAGTTTTCTCGATGGGATGAGAGCGCTGAGGACGTTGTCATTCAGCTGAGGGTTGGCTGTAATGGAAAGGTAGTCGTTGGAGAAGAAGTCAGGCGCGTTGGTTGGTGCTGCTGGGCGAAGAAGGTCAAGCACAGGCATGCCACTTCTCGCCCGTTTGTCGAGGCTCTTCTGCAATGAGTTCTCAAGTGCGGTATTCATGGTGAGCGGATGGTGACCTCCGGATTGTACAATCTGTATTTGTACTGTAACGTCATTTTTTCTAGGCTCAGGGAAGCGGCGTGCGAAGTACTCACGGTGACCATCAAGCAGCTAACTGGTGTTCCGCATCGTGATGAAGTGTATACCTTGGATGCGAGGAGCTTTAGCGTGCTATCTTTCTGTGATGAGGTGATGTCGGCGAGAACTCGCAGATACCCGGTCTGGTCCATGCTTGCCTGAGCCTTACACACTCCGACAATCATGATGATCAGGGTATCGTTGATCGGAAAGACCTGTTGCCTCACAAAAGTCCCATCTGCTTCGAACGGTGGACGATTATACTGAGGTTGTCCTGTGTCAAGGCCGATCACTCTATTGCTGGCCACTTTCTACATCACACCCATCGCACTGGTTCTCTCTTTTTGAGCGGTTGACGCCCATTAACGTAACCGTACGTCTTTCTCCGTATCACTTTTGTATGGGTGTGACCAGTTTCTGCAGGAACGAACTAACTGTGCGGCATTTTGTTTAGATACAAGATAGGCCCCGACAAATGATACTTCTCAAACATAGTCATGACCAAGAAACGGAGACCTTCACTGGCTTTTCCATTCAGTGGTCGTGGGTGGCTATCACCGTCTATGTATACAGTCGGCGCCCATCTTTTTCGAGCTCAGAAACGCTCCAGAACAGTCCAACGGAATCAGAAAGCTTTTGCTATTAAGCCGAAAGTTCTGCATTTCTCAAGCGATTTGGTAAGTCAGTCATCCGTGAAAAGCGGAAGTAGAATAAAATAGTAACCGGGTGGCAGGGCGTCAAACTATTATAGCGCAAAGTGTACCTTCCTCTGCATGGTCATGGTGAACTGAGGCGATAACTGCCATCGGAGCTCATTCCGTTGATTTATCGGTAGTAGTGTTGCACGCCAATGATGATACAGAGTGTACATGTACTCTTCTATTTCGTTGTCCATGCCAAGGACGACAGCCTAGTCCCAATTCAGCACCCAACAAGCCAGAAGATCAATAGCTATGAAGAATCGAGAACATCCGATACGTCACCAAACTCTTATTTAAAGATAAGAACAGAAGTATACTATTATACAGCATGCGACACATTTTTATCAGCGCCATCCCAACTGTCATCACCAGAAATACTCCGTGGTTTCCCATCAAGGACAAGTTCCTCGGCTGTGCTTTCGAAGCCAGATGGTCCACTAGTGGTTGTTTGAGTCTAGTAGTATGTATTCCAATCTTCACGGTAGGTTGCATCGGGTAGGCCATCGACGTGCCTGAAATTATGCTTTGCCCATGACGTCTCTTTTTATTTCTCTCGGCCCATTCTGGATTGTCCCGTGTTGTCTGGTCAAAAGTCGTGATAGCGACTTCAAGGGTCGATTGCAGACAAACAAGGGTGATGATCAGGGTAGGGTAGATAGCCTATGTAATCAAAAAAAAATGAGCCTTGCATAAATTGAGTGATAGGAATTGAAACTTCACCGTGAGCTGGGAAAGCATATCCACGACGATGTAGACTCCGTTATTCCCACAGATAAACGCGATGATCGCAATAAACTATTTTTATTCAATTCCTTAGCGAATTGTCATGCACGGAGAGGAACGACGCACCCAGGTGGTGGAATAGAAAACGCCAGACTCGATAAGCAACGAGAGAACGCCGTTTTGTCTGCGGAATCGATCCATGAGGCCTTCTCCCGTGATTTCACGAATAATTCTACTGTGGGTCCTATAATCGGATCGTTAATCAAGCAAATTTCAGAGATAAATATAGGCATACCAAGTGCGATATGCTACGAGCGAAGTAGCCCAGACATTCGT
Organism: Armillaria sp. CMW 4456; assembly: GCA_028551335.1. Taxonomy (NCBI): domain Eukaryota; kingdom Fungi; phylum Basidiomycota; class Agaricomycetes; order Agaricales; family Physalacriaceae; genus Armillaria; species Armillaria sp. CMW 4456. Next base: position 78,188 of record JANDKJ010000354.1, read on the forward strand.
TACCAAAGTAGAGGCGATGAAAGCAATCGCCCATGAGCTTAGGCTATCATTGTTGAAGACACTGATCCCGGGGGGTGCAGTCGCAAATGCTCGAACAAGTCCCACGCCAGCCGCTACAGTAAATCGCGCTTGTAAGCGTATGTATTTCTGGCACCAAATAGAAATACCCACCTGTTGTTCCGGCAAGCAGCGTTGCGGATGTAAATATCACCCATGTTTTCCGGCTCCATAACGTCCAGGCTCTCCAGATCACGATGCTGTCGCCGAGAACGATCTATGATCGAGCAGTGAAGCAGTCCAACAAACTTGAGGTGGATTAAAGTCCACTCACGTTGATACACTCCAGAGATAGCTGCGAATAAATCGTCGGGGAGGCGTTGTCTTCGAAGACATTGCTGCCTTCGGCTGCATGTTTCTTCAGAAAGGCGACGTAGTTCTGTTCAAAGCTGACAGACATATGGGATGTCGCTACGGCCCACATAATAGAATTCACTACGATCATAGCTATGATGACCTTTGTCTTTTTCTTTTTCTTTCTGCGAACCACTATAAGAGATAGGCATGGTCATGCAAGACACGTCGCTTACAAAAGAAGATACATTGACGCGATGAAAAGACTGGTGTACATTCCTATTACATTTCTGGTTAGTATAACGAGTTTAGAGAGGACTTAAGAGTACCATTTAGAAGGATTTCAAGACCCAAAGCGATGAAATAGGCCGACGGGAGTGATAGCGCCATGGCCAACGGATGATACTGGCTGTTACGTGCTTGAGGGAACCAAAGCAAAAACGCTTCATGTGTGATCACAAACTATAAGTAACAAACCCAAAGTTCTCAGGCCCAAGACCTAAGATAAGTCGACCTCGGAGAGTGCCCTCCGATTGACCCGGGTCCCGTCGACGATAAGGTCGGTGAATGAGCGAACATATCACAAATAACAAGGCATGGGATAACGGGTTCGAGGTCGGATAGGCAACCGGCATTGACACGCATATCGTCCTCTTTACATTCAAAAGTGCGATGATAGATAATGTAAGCAATATAAAAAGTTTGGCCCACGTGTCAGCGCAGACTCTTCGGAGAGACAAGTACAAACAGAGTCTTCCTAGCGATCAACCACCACCCTGGAAGAACTGCGACTAACTGAACCAAGCGTGGGATTGTGTGGTTCTGCCCGGATATGCACAGCCATCTGCCATCATTTCATAATGATCTACCCAGTCATGATGTCCGCGCGTGCACGTTTTCTTTGCATGTGTTCTAGGTCTACTTGGAACCAGAATGTCTTCGCCACCTCCAGAGGCAGCCTCTGACACAGGTGCCAGCGTACGTATAGGCACTCTGGACGATGTCGAGGCCGCTGCTACAGTGCTGATGCGCGCCTTTTCGAATGACCCTGCCATGAACTGGTGGGGATGCGTCAAAAAGGCAAATGAAGTCACCGACTGTAACTCACCAAGCCCTGCAATGGCGCAGACTATGGGACATCTTCTCAAGTTCCAGCGCTGCCTTGTGAAGATTACTATGCTCGTCGGCGGCGTTGTTACCCTCGCTGTGGTGCCGTCGAGTGAAGGAAAGGGAGAGCGCGTTGTTGCAGTCTCTCTTTGGCTGAAGCCAGGGCAAACTTTTGATCTACCGCTTACCACGCTCCTCAGGGCTGGAGCCTGGTCCGTTGCAATGGGTTGGGGTATACGCGGACTCAAAGTAGGTCATCTTGTTGGGTTCAGTCTGAATTACAGCATTTATTGTTGTCTACAGCGTCTCTTTGTTGATTTTACCCCTCATGTAGAGCAAACCCTACTAAAAGCATACAAAGCAAGAAACCTTGACCGCCTAGATTCTTGGCATTTGCTTGAAGTCGTCGTAGATCCAGATTGGCAGGGGAAAGGTTCGTCCTTTTGATTCTCTTTTTGAAAACTTTCAACTTGGGAGCTAATTTGGCCATTATAGGCTTGTCTTCTCTACTCATGAAAGAAGGATTCAAGCGTTCATCGCCAAAGTCTGTCCATCTCGAAGCAACGACCGTGAAGAATAGAGATATCTATGCTCACCTTGGATTTGAGGTAGGATTCGTGTAGAGCTTGTTGGTATAAGGGTGCTTACAGCATGCACAGATCGACGAGGAGCATCAATTTGGAAAAGGCCAAGTCGACCGCCAGGGTCTGGCGGCTAAAGGTACTGCGGCCACCGGCTATCCTGAATGGGTGATGACGAAGGTAACTAGGAGATATTCTTAGCGATTCTAGCTCTGACGTGTTTTTTTGTCAAGTGGGAAACATAGGTATTCTCTAAATTGATCTCACATCTCGTCCCTTGCCCTCTTTTCTAAAGTATTGGGGTGCCTGTATGAGTCGTCATAAATTGTTGTTGAAGAGACTAAGCCCTATCATCGATCCCTTGTTATGGACGGGTATGGACCCTTGTCATTGGAGATATAGAAGGAGTTTCGGTGGAATATGACCATTCCTTATGGTGTAATTGGAATACAATAGCCGTTCACTTGATCTTGATCGTACATTCGAAGACATAACGTTGATGTCGTTGTAGGTAAACACTGACCGAGTATTTATCACCAACATGGATTACTATCTTCTTTTATGTCACCTGACAGGCAGGGCAAGGGGAGGGGGAAGGGAATGGGGGTTAGAACATCTACTGTGTGAAGAGGAGTTTCCTATCCGTCGAAAGTGATTCTGCCCAACATGATGGGAAGATGGTGGCCAGCTCGGAGAAAATGTCGATGGGTATGATCATGATGTCATTAACGAACCTGGAACTCTGCCCGAGGAAAAGAAGAGGGTTGACGTTGTGTTTATGTTACCTGATGACGGGTCTCTACCCGAGCGCTGAGAATTGAGGTTTGGAAGTTATTAAAAATGATTGATACCAATCGTTCCGCTTTCTCGAGACCTGATAGATATCGATAGCGCCCATTGATCTGTTTGGATTTTAACGAGCGTGGTGCCTTCGGTTACGGATCATCTTGACAGACCTCGACTCTGGCTTGATGCGTGATGTGATCGTTGTTTTATGCTGAAATATCTCTTGATTGTATCTACCACCTGCACGCTCGAGCTTTCGTGAAATAACATGGAGAGCTAATTTATCTTGTGGGTAATGAAAGAAGGGCATTTATACGCTGACTTTGGGGGACTCCAAACACGAAAATAGGGTCTCCAAAATTTCCGTGCTAAGTATGAAAAACATCCTTCGAAATTCTTCTCTTTCTCGATTAAATGGAGTTCAGCTGCTAAACTCTATAATAATAGCAAAATGTAGGACCGTACACTGTGATGCCATGTACGGCTCGGAGCTAAAACGATTATACGGGGATACACTACGAATCGCAATGCTGAGAAAAGCATCGACTATGGGTGGCACGGGAATCATCAGGGGGCATAGAAACGAATAATGAGAGAAAGATCTCACTGAATCTCATACAAAAATCTCTGAATCTGCCAGTTCCACGCTGTAGATTGTTATCTTGGTGGGAAAAACAGTGAGTTTAAGGTATTGGTGATTACCTATATTACCGTTCGAAACGGCTGGAGCATGCGGTAGCTCTATTAAAAAGTGTACTCTATCTACAGGTAAAGCAGGGAAAAGGAATATTATCTCCCTTGTCCACCTTGCTTCAGTCGAAATACAAGGAAATTTTTCGAATAGTGCATTGAACCCTCTTTCGAATACGGCAAAGTCCGTCAGGGAACCATAAAAGGAAATTCTAACTCGTTTTGCCACAGCCAAAAGGATATCTAGTCGTTATTCACTTACTTTCGCTGGGTTATTCCTGACGCGAAATAGCTGTTCTTGATCAGGTGCCTCCATCAGAATTATTCTGTATCAGCCGCGGTACATAAAACGGCTCCTGAATCTTCCATTACTCTGCATCAAGGGGTGCTGGCAGAGGAGCCGCCCTGATGATCATTGGGAAGGAAAGATCGGAGCGTAGTTGACGGATCAGGCGCACTTATACCGCGACGCAGGACTGTCGTGAAACCTCAGCGTTGGTACCTATAAGCAGCATTTCAATCATTGGTGATACGTCGGGTCGTATGACCCAGAACCTGATATTTCGAGCCCAGCTGTACAAATACATTTAGCTAGGGGAAAACCAGCAACTGTACCAAAGCTTACAAAACTCACGCTACCAGGAATCCTCAGTGTTCTTCATCGGTATACACCAATGGAAATCTCCATCGTCATGAGTAGGTATGGGCCCATCGGTTTAGGACATAGAACCCTGGGCAAATAGTGAAGTCGCATCCTCCCACACGTGCAGCGTTTCGGACTCTACTTGGTTATCCGACGCTACGTCATCTGTCACACCCCAGCCTGGCTGAAGCAAGGAAGAGCAAGAATGGCCCTTCAACAACATATCTAGCGTGGAGGGGCGCTCTGTGCGTACCACCAGCGACTAGCGGACTTCGCTCGGAAGCTCAGCACAGCGCGGAAGCGGGTGAGGGGTTTGTCGCCACGGTTTTCATACACGACACCGATCCGATTATGATCCCTCTTCAAGAGCAAGTTTTGTTCCACACACGCCGCCTGACACCCAGGCATCAGAAGACTTCATCCGATGAGTCCAGCGTCCTTTTACGACTGCGGGCCTCTGCGGGCCTAGGTTGCGGGTGATTGATTCGTATGGAACATGTGAGTAGCGTGACTATGAAGGAAGATCGTGATTCTTCCACTGGAATGATGGCGAGAACACTGCTATGGATGACACTGTAGGGCCGGTAGTCGATATGCGTGAAGCCGGGAAGCCACTGTTCGCAGAGCTATTACCATCAGAAGTCCTTCATCTGTGGGCAGAATAATGTAGGACACAGCGCTCTGAAAAAGATAGTCAATGCTTGATCTTATCCCCTCCATGAAAGGGGCTTAGCCTACTGAAAAAGCCCACGGCAAATATAATCCATTCAATTCATCTCCATACCGATGCAAAAAAATGCATGACGAGGATCCCACCCAATGGGGAAATTTGTGAAAAATCAATTTGGACGTGTCCACCACTGGCGTCCCGAAATTAACGCGGACAAACGTCCTGGCAGGCATTCTCGGGACTCCGCAGTCGCAGCATCCCTCGCCGGGGGAGAGGAACTAGTAGGCTTTAGGTGGAAGGTGACCTCTAGAATGTGACATTTCCCGGGACGGGCGACCGTATACAAGAACTGCATGCATGTTAGTTGATGCCGGAATCAATACGTAATCGCATATGCACGTCCCTTGACGGCCTCGGGTTATTGGAACAAGCAATCGTAATCCTTTCTTATAATCTGTTTAGAAGGCGGGGAAGAGAAAGAACATAGCTTTACCTCGACTCACTCGGGAACTATGGGGTTGTAGGCCAGCTAGATCGATCAGTTTGGGTAGGTGGGCATGATAATGAATGGTTCTCGATTGTCCGTCGACAGAGAGTGAGAAGGTCGAGGGCCTAATCAATCCCATTTCTGCCGTCAGTCAGAAACACCTAGTTTAGGTCTGCTAACCCAGCCATAAGAAGATGAGTCGATTAACGAGGACTTCCGCCATGAATAAGTATTCGCCATGTTCCACAAGCGAAAGGAGACAACTAGCGTCGCCTTCATGCGGCCAATTGCTGTCAGTTTGTCATCATCAGTACACGCTTATGATGCCTTTGAGCAAAAGACTCACCGTCCCTATAACCCAATCTCTACCAGATATGGCGCCTTGTCACGTTTGTTCGCACGTTGTTACTCCCAAACAGCGATTCCCCAGTCAATCCGCCGAAGATGTCGACACGCGAAGATTTGCAGCCTGAATGGTGGTAATTCCTTTGGACCAGCGTGCGAAACTATCAGGGCATTTAATCCGATTGCGGTAAGACGCGACGTAACCTAGACGTATGATGGCGGTAGGGATTGGTAGCCTTTCGAACACACTCTAACAGCCACTGTAACATTGTTTGTGCGAGGTATACCCATCACGAGAACATCATCGGGACCTTGAAGTGTATCCATATATGAAGGTTGACACCGCTATGCATCACAATGTATGTTAAGCCAGTGCTAGAAAAAGAGCGATGGGATACGTACATTGTCTGAGCGGCTTCAGAAGCTTCTCCTCGAAGCTAATATACCAACTACTTGCCGTCTTTCTCATTAAAGGGCATGTAGATCGTGGTTAGCGGGCATTAGCGACAAGCGGAGGTGCCACACAGGAGATGGGACACCGCATCGGTTGTAACCGTGAGACACCAGCTGAGGACCATCGGCCTGCTCTGCCCGCAATAGGACTCTGCTCCGCCTTCATTAACATCTGTAGAAGTATGGAATATAAGCCATCAGTCCGCTATTCTACTGAGAACAAACACGCCCACTTTCGAAGTAAAGAAAGAAACACGGGTAATAAAGAATATGCTGCACAAGGATCAGCTTCGCGCGCAGTAATTAATACTTCTCTAGTGCTGATATCGAACCTTGTTCCGATTCCTCGGGGATTTATTGCGCATTCCGAATTGCGAGGCATGGAATAAAAGAAGCTTGAATCTGGGGTATTTTTGTATACTCGCACAAGGATACGAGTGACTATTCAAGTCATCTTGTCATTTCGATGAGTTCAGCGCGTACGTCACGAGCGTGCATCTGATATATTTGATTTTTCAACAGGACTTCATGCTGTCGCCTGTTAGCTGCTAATTAGACGTGAGGACGTCAAGCTCACCGCGGTAACACATCAGTCATACAGTGTACGGCCCTCCGACTTAGATCCATACCACCACAAATATATCGTTCCTCTGTTCTCGGTCCGTACTACTTGTGAGAAAAATTGCACTAGAATCAGCACCGGGTATGTTATTTATAGGAAGGAAGTACTCATACCCGCAATGATATATGGTAGCTGTCTACCCCGAGAGTAAGAGCATTTCGAGAACAGAAAGAAGAAAAGACACGGTCCGCCGTAGAGGATGGTGGTGGTTTGAGTTTAAAAATGTAATTCGGGCCGGTATCCGGATCGGAAATATCTCAAGTGCCAGACTCGCACTAGTCGATATTTTATTGTCAATTCCCTACTGCATAGCTGTGACTATAATTTGTTCTATCTGATACATTTTCAAAAGAGATACATTCCCAATAACTGCCTCTGCTTGTATCTTTTTTCATCCATTTAAATTTCTTGAGTTCCAGGGTTACACTGTTGGACGGAGCCATTGCCACAATTCCATGAGGAGAAACTAGTTGTCTCCACTTCATCGTATGTGGCAATGGTTAGTCATTTCCTTCTACTCATAACCTTTCCTTCAAAGGGAATACGTACGGTTCCGAGCCTGGCCACACCTCACGTGCCGAAGCTAACTTTACTATTCATGTCCGCCTGTAACGTCAATTTGGGCTCGGAAACTTATAGGAACCATGTCAATTCGATCTGCTGAGTACCAAAGCACAACTATACCGCGTCCGACCCGCGCAATACAGGCATGTGGATGGGCGCTTTGCGAAATTACAGTCATGGGATTCTCAGGCCGTCGAACATGAAGTAAACCCTAGCGAACTTCGGGGAATTGACCTTCTCATCTGGGATTGGGTGTCATTATCTCGCCATCCGCCGTGTAGTGTGAGAACTATCGTCAAAGTTTTCTCATTTTTCTATGCTGCCATTTAGACTTTTAAATTTTGGTCTGCGTGATTTTAAGGCTGTCAAAAGCCAGAACTGGCTGATATGATTTTGGTTCACGCAAGAAACATGATGTAGATGCTGCGGCGCAATGCGCCAACCCATTGAATCTGATCTTCCCTATCCGTCTATGTAGTGGATGCAGAACGTTTTTACACGAACGTGAAGCTCCCCTGTAATAGAACGTTCGATCTCCCAAATAGACATTCAATCGGTGTAGATGACGTTACAAGCCAAGCCATAGGTAAGGGGGGATCACACAGAGTATGTATTATGCTTAACTGACATCACAGCAGTCCTGGTGTCATCTATCAATCGCGCATACCAGAACAAATGGAACGCCATCCGGCAATTGTGGGAAGAGAACAAGGCGCCTCGCGCCATAGCTCGCCAGAGAAAAGTAATGTAGCGAGCCCATATTCGCTGGCGCTTTACAGTCCTGGCCTCTGGGAGCAGATCCAGTCACGAGCGCCGAAAAAACCCATTCCACGAAGAAAGGTCCCCAAAAAAACTGAAACATCACGCGCACCCCATCAGTTGCGCAACATTCACCTCTGTCTGACTGGTCAAGGAACAGATCTATGCATGCCTGCCGCACCTAGCCGGCAGCACGTTTGACCCAGCAGGGCACACGTTCAAGGTTCTTTTCCCTTCCTGAGAGGATATCTCCGTGCGAAGAGAAGCCCAGAGCTCGGGAAAGGGGAAAAACAAAAACCTATTTTTCCCCGTGACGGTCGCGGAAGGACGATGGAACGTTTTTCTCCGCCGTAAAAAATATGCTCTTGACTGGGAGGGTCTGAAGTCGCTCTTGTGACCACCCCGAAGGGACGAAAGATTTTGCGGACGGATCCACTTTGCACACCAAAAGGAGCCCATTGTCTGAGGAACATAACAGTCGCAGTCACGGCGTTTGAGATGGATCTAGAATGACCATATGACAGTCCTAAACGTGGCCTTATGACGGCAAATTATTGCGAAGTCTGAGCGTAACAAGAAATTCAAAAGGCGTCACGCCTGATTGCCCTTGTGTAGCGCCATCGCACCAACAGCGACCTCGAGTCATTTTCCCTCCTCCCTCTACTGTTGCCCCCTCGTTATAAACCAGCATCCAAAGAGACTCAGATGAACCAAAGACGCTCAGAAGCTTCCCGCGACAGAGAAAGAGGCATGTCCGCTCTCGGTGCCAAGATCAACCGGGCCCTCAGTGGGGAGAGCTACAAGAACAGAGCCGGAGACAGAGAATCGTTAGCCAGCACACTCGTAGACCAGCCTAGTGAGTCCTAAACTTTATTCCTGCGCGAGGTGGTGGTAGTAAGAGACAGAGATAAGACTTCGGGTCCTTATCTCTGCCCGCGGGCGTCCTTATCGCTGGCTCTTATCATGAAACGCCATCTCGTGATTTTCTCTATTTCATGGCACGCATGCTTACGGAGGAGTCGCAGGCGTCCCTACGAATGGTCGTAAGCCATTGGTACGTGTCATTTTGCTCCCACTAGGTGCAGCTCCTGACTCTGTCTTGGCAGGCCTCATTCGGCCGTGGCGGCCTAGGAAACATCCGTCCTCAACCTTCTCCCCCAATACCACAATCTCCTCCAGACGAATCAGAGTTGCGAGGTAGAGACCGTACCGTCAACCCCAACATCCAGCATCAAAAGGTATGCAGGCCCTTTTATTCCTAACGCGTCTGGTCTCATATTTGCAATAGCTATTCTCTACAGGCCGTGGAGGGGCAGGCAACTTCCGCGCGGCGTCTAATTCTCCTCATGAGGACATAAACATAATCAGGAAGCAGTCGAAAAGTAATGAAGGAGAATCGCGCTCATCCGGGCGGGGCGGATTGGGGAATATCACTCGTATTGGTGGAGCTCGTGAGCCGAGCACGACCTCCAAAAACCATTCAGCTGCGAACCGTTAGGTATGAGACATCACTGCCATGTTGCTTCTCGCTACTGATTGTCTGATTTTAGGTGGTTGCCGCAGCTCTAATTGTTTGTAATATAGATATTCCATGTATAACTCGGATCTGGTAATTTATTTAGGACACCTCTTCCCTCTCCACCAATCTGGTTGATGAAGTTGGTGCTTCATAGCGGACAGTGTCAAGCTACGGTTTTACAGCCTCTTTCAAGAATCAAGAGAGGCGAATCATCAATACCTGGAGAAAACTTTACGCCGATTGACATGCGTAACAATATGGACCTGCCCATTCCGGAACACAGTAGATACCGAATCAATGCGCAGACGCATGGCAACTTGTCATGAGGTCGCAGTTGGAAATATCGGCCTTCCGACAGAGGCTTTGCTTGATCGCGTGGTTGCGTGCTATGAGTGATTTCAGCTGGAGAAAAGATGTCCACCGACGAACACCTTTTGCCAGAGAAAAAAATCATGCAGATTCATCGACCTACCGTCTCAAGCCAGACAAAATGTAAACACGACTGACGTGAACCATTGAACCATGTCTGGCGATGTCGCGCATGTGAACAAGCCACAGAATTCTTCGTGGGACTCCAGAGAAATGTATTGCATAGGAAGTAAGTTACCCATAGGTTCGTATACGTTGTAGTATCAAGTGATCTAGTTCAAGTTTCGAAGAAATCAGAGGGTTACATTTTAAGTGTCGAACAGTATCAAAACAATATCAAAAAGCTGTCGTATTCTACTACGACTGATACAGAATTCTGTGTAAATCCTGATGTTTCTTTGTTCAGATAAAAATAGACGTTTCAAAGAATTATCCAAGTCATTGTCTACAGTCATGTTCCTCCAGATGCAGTTCCAAAAGAAATATTGCAAGACACACGGCGATCCGGTCCGGTGGTTTTGCTTACGTACAGGCCTTTTTCACGCTTTCCCACATACCACTACGATATCCTGCACTTTATCGACATTGTCACGGTCCACTGCATCTAATCCTTCCCTACACCATTAATATGAGCTATATAGTGCTCCTTCTTCGACAACAGCTGCCATCGATGTCTGGCTCGCCAAAAGGGTGGTAGAGCATTACAGGGGGGTATTGGGGGGGTAATATAATCACGGTGAGCTCCTTTGATTCTGAATGATTCCTGGCTTACCTATGTATGCAGCATGATGGAGGCGCTATGTAATAGCAATTTCTTTGATCACGACTGGCGGGGTCATCTCTTCGTCTCTCTCACTCTATCCCAAGACGCGCGCTGCCCAGAGCGTTTGGCGCAGGGAGATTGCCAAAGACCAATCAAATGCAGAAACACCTCGACGCATTCAAATTCTACAGACAACTGATGACGCTTTATGTATGTGAGGCGGCCCTTTGAGCTTTCCCATCAGGCAGAGGTTTAATTCCGAAACAGACCCCATTGGACATCGTGCAAAACATTCTGGAGTTCAGGTTCGTTCTTAAGGGTTTGGTTGCTCATGATCCTCACTGCTGCGTACGCAGGTCCGGATTGATGTTTGAGAGAGTTGGGCAGACTGTGTAAAACAATACGACAGAGTATTGAATCGGTATGTTGAAAACTCACTGCCGTAGAATGTCATTGATCATATAAAAAAGTGTTCGACGAGCGATCCGCAAAAGGGCTCGAACTGCGATACGAGAGACTCGGATCAAATGTCATATGAACCTCCCACCTTCAAGTTTATTGCAAGACAGGCGAACAGGGGCGAAGGAAATCAGTTCAGGAGGTCATTGGACGGGGAAATTCTTGTAGCCTGGGGCTGATGACAATCGTTCAGGTGTGTTATTTTGCAAGCGACTATCGGCCGAACTGAAGATTTTAACAGCATTACTGAATGCGGTACCTAGTCGAAACGATGGTCGGCAGAGAATGGTCTCGTCGCACCGTTAGTCGTTGTCAGGTCCCGAGAAATGAATCTTTTCATCATGATTGAGACCCGAATTGCTGCCAGCCTATTCTATGTCATAGTCCTAACGGCTTTGCGTCGATGTGCACAGCGCACGTTCATCCACTCAGTAGTTCAATGCGTCGTTTGGCAGTGCAATGTGCATCGCCATCTCCTGTCATCCAACATCACCCTGAAGGGATCCCGCTACTGCAGAGCCGTAGTCCACGTTGGCAAACATAATGGGAAATAATGGTTAGTAGAGCCCTCAAAATGCTCATTACTTGCTCTGTCGGTGTTCCGACCACCCTGTCGTTAATTGCTGGGTAGACTTGGAAACATAGGCCTGGCATCTCTAGAGGCTTTCAACACAACTAGTTCATTGAGACCTGGCCAACCATCATCTCACGACAATCCGCGAGTACGGGTCGAACGAAGGTCATCCTTGGGTACGGGTTGGGGGTTCAATTAAGTGATGGGCGAGACTGTATCACTTTGGCCTGACATGAATAATAGTGGAGAGGAAATGACACTAGCTAAAGGGTAAGATTTGTGCGCCCATTTTTTGTTGACCGAAGCTGACGTCCTTCCATAGATCGTGCCTGACGTAAGACTAGAAAATTTCTCTGCAGTGCTGCATAATTGTGGCTCCTTTGCCAGGACAATCAAGGGGAGCACTGGCGCTGTGCATTCTGCTGCTAACCTTACCTGACACGTAGTGCATTTTTGATGGAAGCCAATGACGTAATAGCGGGCACTATTGAAAGGCGAGAATCAATGTTGTTGACCTGAATGAGGCTCATGATGCTGTACAGATTGCGACCTTGCTCTCTCCTCGACGCTCAAAATGTCTATGGTTTTTCGATATTGGTAATCATATATATATATATATATATCCTATTTTCCCGCGCTAGTTTTTTTGCTGTTCGATTATCTGGAAATAATGGATAAATGTAAAATATACAAAAACGTGCAGATGTCGTCCAATACTCCCTTATGTTCGTATCCTTTAACGTGGACAACGTTGAGCATAATGAGGCAATCTTGGCGCTTATTACCAGGGATCTTTTACGCAATCTAATAATTGGTGTGCGCTGATCGCTCGCCCTTTGATATACATGTAGTTGCTCAATATTAGCGAACTACTAAACAGAAGATGCTATCTAATTTATTCTAATGCTATTGATCCGTCTCAACTGCCAACCAGAATACGTATTACCGGGAAAAAGTATATCCGCCTGAGCTCAGTCAAGCACCTTCGCGGTGAAGATCAGGCTTCCCGTACGACCTTCTGTTCTTTCCTATGCCTGGAACACCGAACACGATTGGATAGGACCCCAATCATCTGATGTTCGAAAGATAAGAATGCATAGAGTTGGGCGTAGAAGATCCACAGGGTCGTGCGATCGCAGATGCAGTCAATCAGGAGGTCCATGATCATTGGGTTTGCATAATAAATGCAACATGAAATAGAAGAAAGAAATGATAGCTGGTCTACAGCGTAGGGCATACATACTTGCGACTATAAATTAACTAGTGCGGGATGATAGGTTGAATAAAATATCCGATGCGTACGTGAGCTTTTGACTGAATGAAAACGAAAACGTTCGAGGGCGACATCCGAATCATAGGATGTTCATAACCCACACATCATGGCCTTTCGTGCTAGGCGAAAGCCCAGCAAATCTCGTACGTCCCATGAAAAAGTCGACCCGCTTAACGCCAGCCTTCTTCTCCTCGTACGACCCACTCCGGCTCTTGATCCGCCTGTATCTCTGCTCATAAGCTTCCGTGACTCTCCGCATTTCTGTCTTCGAGGGAAGTGCGTAGAACTCGGCAGGAGAAATATTCTCCCGGAGCCCGTTGTACATGGCGAAGAGGACATCGGAAACGGTCACAAAAGTGCCATTCGGTGACGGACGGACAGAGATTCTCCAGAAGAGATGAGGAGATGTGAGCGTTAGGTGACGTACTGGTGGTGAAATGGCAAGCTCGGAGAGAGAATTGGGTCGGGAATATAGGGTAGACTGGGAAGAGGTTACGGTGGAAGGATGGCTCGCTAGGTCATAGTTGATTGCAGGGGGCTTCGCGACTGCTAACAATGAATGCACCTGTGGATGGACGTGGAGATTTGGTTTTTGGAATACGTATGGAGTCGGTCCTGGAAGGCGCGGCTCATGTCGCAAGGATGATTTTTTGGACGAGGACCGTGTCGAAGATGTTTTAAAGGTGGAAGGTGTCGAAGGCACCTGGTAGGCCTGGTCGAGGGCGAAACGAACCTGCTTGACTGGCATCGTAGGTAAGGAGAGTTTGGAATGAGGAGAAACCTCCCCATCTCAGGACTTTATATAGATCGAAAGACGCACAATGACCTGAATTCGGAGGCAGTGTCCCGCCCCAAGCACCGGCCGGAATTGCCCGAAAAGGTATATGCAGGCAATAGTGCCCACCTGAATCATCTACACAGCCTGGTCCTCCACGATGTACTGGCAGCAGATGACGTCTGACGTACACGTTCTATGTCGGTGGGCGCCCCAAACAGAGATGCTGACGCCGCCCAAGGTGGACGGTATGGCCACGGAACTGCTTTCTCACACACAGCGCGGCGGAATAAGATCACTAAGATCTCGCTCCTGAAAAATGTAAGAAGGGAAGCATATAGGAGATAGCGGAAGGTGGTCGGAATCCTTGGAAACTGACTGGCATTATCAACCTTCCCGTTCATTGGAGGGAGTCCTGGGTGATACACATCAACTATGGAACCTAGACTTGCTCGCCACAAGGCCGACTTCAATGGGTAGGCAACTTTTTGGGAGGAGGGAACCACGGACATGGTTCGGCTGATGTGACTGGATACGAGAAAATCTTCAGATGTGCTCCATTAGAACAAAGACACCCAAGCGCCTCCAAGTGCTCACCTGACCGTGATGCCTTGCGCAGAACACGTTGCAGAACCCCAATACCGCCCCTCGAGGCCTAGGGAGATCCCGAAAAGTGGAGATAGCACGAGGTTCAGTGGATGACAAATCCCCGCCAATATACTGTTGTCGAAAAGTGGTGGGGACCAAATGATACAGAATTCAATGTCAAGCCACACGGAAAACACGTTCCGGTATCTGACTTGCGGAGTGCGATAAGGGCGCCTACGTTGCCTCCGCTACTAGTGGATACGTCCTGAATAGACAGGCAATGAATGGTCAAGCGCCTCCAAATTTGCTGCGCAGTAGATGCATCGCGTCGGCCTCATGTCGGTGTCGATATGAATAGCGTCCTGCTCAGTGGCCCGACTAAGGGATTAGGTTTGACAGAAGATGGCAAAAAAAAAACCACAGCACATACGCGAAGTCATCAAAAACCTAGTGCCTTCACTTGTTCCGCAGTCGACACGGTGTAAAACAGGGTCGGCACGGCTGAAACCGTGAGTATTTCATCGCTTGTTGTGGAGTGACACAGACTATGAAAAAAAGACATTTGAACCACTGCCCATCAAAACATAGATAAGCACCGCATCGCCATAGACGCTACTCCGGGGCAATCATAACGAAGAAACGCAATATGTGACCATCAAACCGACAAACACGCAGGGGCTATTTGAGATTTTTAGTTTGCAGTGTGCACAGAATCGTGATAATGGCAGTTCGAGAAAGAAGATAAAGTTGCTCTAAGGTTAGGGTTTGTTTCAAGTTTCATCATTTTCCTGGAATCGTCCTTCCTGTCTAGGCTGACCCATTTGATTTGCGATTCCTCAATTCCTTCTTTGTCCCCTTTATCACTTACCGTTCTTCTCGTTAAATACAAAGGACGCAAATTCATGCATATAAACGAGACAGCTTCTTCCGGATTTTATCCTTAGCATTATCATGGTCGTCGCTCGCGGCCTTTTTTTTTTTTTTTCGATAAAAAAAAACAGATATGTTTCCAGCGACATACTTTTCCTTATTCTACACCTGTGTGGGCTCTGTTGCTCATTGATAAGAACCACAACCCATTCTCAAGGCTGACATTTGCTTCCAGAACTAGATCGGTGGCTGACACCAATCGACGGTCCCACTTTGCAGCTCTGGATAAATGACCTGGCTCCTCACAGGGAATCCAGCTGTGCCCAGTAACAGTGCATAAACCAGCGAACCCCCCATTCCCGTAAATTCATTATATCTGCTTCCCGTGGGCAACCGTGGCCGGTGTTGAGGAAGTAAGTCCATGCCACAGTTGATCCCTGCATTCAAGTTATACTAAGTCACTACGCTGCACAGATGACAGTTTAGGAAGGTTTATATCCTATTTTGCGACTCAACTAATCCTCCTTCTGTTACGGCCATATAGCGAACTACAATATCCCATCCCAACATAGAGACGATAGTGTATTTTTTTGGTGTAGAACAGCGACCAATGTCGCATTTCTTCCCAAAGACATCATCCCGTTTTCCCTTGGTAACGCTTCAGCGTCGATGTTGACATAAGTACGTCTACCTGCCTGTCTTCAGACCGCCTCTGAAAAAAAAACAGGATTATCGTCTCGTTTTGGTCTTCCACGATATGGGATACGCTCAAAAGCTTCTCCTATCCCATCTGCAGGTTGTCGACAACTAGGAGCCGGACGACTGAGTATCAAAGAAATTTTAGGATCTCTTTCAACATGAAGATTCGCGTGAGAGACATTAGCGAAGATTATCCTCCCGCTGCGGTGCGGGCAACGATGGCCACCCTCGGGGTAGGTCCTCGTGGCGGCTGCGAATGACTAGACCGTACTAGAGATGAGGAGAAAGGCGAGATCTGTACTACCAGATAGTTCGGATGAGGAAGACTAGAGAGACATATCTGTCAAATGTTAAGCCCTCATTTGATATAGGACATCTGCTAAACCTTTAAGAGAGACATATTTATCAAATGTTAATCCCTCATTTGATATACGGGACATCTGCTAAACCTTTCCTTTCAAGTGTCTTCTTATCCCGAACCTGGTCTGCACCTCAGAAATATAGGAAAATTCACCTTTCGTCATGTAGAAACCTTGTGATGTATCTGTTATGTCGTAATATTTTACCCAGAGTAGAGTCAAGGCCTGGATCTCATTGAGTACTTTCTCTCGGATTAACTATTTCTTTCCAAAAACAGTGTATCTTACGCTATAAACATAGTTTTGGGACGTGGTGGAGAGTTGGTCGCTGAAATCACTGACACTGAGAAAAGAGGCTCTTCACCTAAGCCAGAAGGAGAATACGAAAGGCTTGCCCTTCATAGTCTAGACGTATTCTGGAAAAGGCCCCATACTCCAAATTCTGGTGTAGCATTCAGTGCTCGTGAATTCCGGCGGAGTACTGACATCCCTCCCTTTTAGCCCCGACCTCCTCCTTTAGTCTTGCCACTCAAGTACGAATGAGCACCTATCGGCGACGGTCCGACTTAAATGTCAAAGATGAGTATCAAAATATACCACTGATCTGAGATCGTAAGGAACTAGACCTAGTCGGTGTAATAGTGATGGCGCGCGCACCAAATGCGTCTAGTGGCGTGCGCGGAGCGGAGTCGTCCGAATGATGCAATATTGGACCCGGACGTGATGCGAAGCTGTTGAGTATGTGCTTCCTTGATAGAATACATAGTGCTGTGAACGGGTTCGTATTCTTGGGTAGCCAATAGTCAACAGAGGAACGACACTGCATCAAATCCTTGCCTCGAGGCTGACGATAACTAGATCTCAAGATATGGTGTATGAAGACAGAAGGGCTTGGAGGACTCCAAGCCATCTTGGCTCTAGCGTTTGATTTTTTTTTCCCGCAGCTACTCTATATTTAGCCCTTCACAGCAGGTGTGAGAGCTCCAAATATCCTTAACATATGGAGACAGTGCGAATGTAATAAATAGGAAAAGTAGATGCAATAAATATTAGTCCATGAATATAGACGGGACTGACTATGTGGCGTATTTTAGCTTCAACATATTCTCTGTATTCTAATTCTAGTTTTAAGAGGCCTCTCCATACACTTGACCTAGTTACCTTCTTGTGTGGAATATTCCACATCAACCCAATGTCTCATCTTCTCTCCATATTTGATCGTAAACCACAGCATCCTACGCCAAAAGTGTTAGGCAGAGTACTTGCCGTAGACATGGGGAAACAACTTACAGAAATCCTATCCAAGCAAATGCGGCAGCGACCGCATCCGTAGCAGCCACGCCGACGGTGTTCACCATGGGTATTATCCCTGCAATCAATATAGACATAATGAAAGACCGTAACGCACTGGGCAGCATGAGCTTTGGTTTGTATCTGTGAGTAGGTAGGTGACTCACTTATTCGCTGCCATACTCTCCGCGCTTCTTGAATGCATGATATCGACGCCGTACGCAGATCCAGGGCTGAGTACCAAATCGACCTACACGCCAAATTATCAGATAGTCTAGATAAATTCAAATGATACGTACACCAAACCCGTTTATAAACAAACACACGAAATTGCCTATCAACCCGGCTTTTCCGGGGACGTACGCCGTCAAGAAACCAGATCCCAAAACAGAGAGCGGCACCAGAAAGGCGGCGCCTATTATGGTGCCGCGTAGGCGGTCTTCAGGGTACCATTCTCCACCCCGGTGCTTTCGGTATCGTTTCACAATGTAATCGGATAATCTACCGGCGGCTGGCGCTCCGACTGCGAAATGTATCTTAGTTAGAAAGGAAGTATAATGACGAATTACCCACTGAAGTTTCCTAAACCTATTGGTATAAAGCAGAGTCCGAGATATGCTTCATTCTCTATGTTGTACCGGGCGCCCTAAACAGGTTTCACGAAAATGAAATTTAATTTAATGCAAATTGCCGCTTACAATCGTATAAGGCAAAGCCGTCAAGAGAACGTACTCGGATGTCAGGGCCGTTAAACCTGCTAAAGTCTGTCAAAATGAATGTCAGCCCCGAGCTGGTAACAGCAACAGACAGCCAAAACATACCACTGCTACTAAATTGGGACTGCGAAGGAGAGCAAGCGAGCGCAACGGATTGACCCAGACAAATGGAGCTTTTGAATGTTCCTCGGTTTTTAATTTATCGACGCCAAGAACGCCAGGTTGGCTCGTTTCCGAGAAGAATAGGTACATGCAGATGAATGCACCGAAACCCGCACCGCCCAGTATGAGCTGCATCATCCGCCATGATGAAAAATGCGCTATGACGCCTGTTTGAAAAGGTATATATCAACGAACCAGCGGGCGAGGGGCATTATCTTGCCTGCAGATAATGGCGCTATTGCAGGACCAAGGAGACATGCCTAATGATAACGTTAGACCTTGGTTAGACCAAGAAATGCCTAATGTAGAAGTATGCACCCCAAAGAAGATACCCATTGCTTCACCTCTCTCCTCTAATTTGTATATGTCCCCTATAACTCCTGCACCAACAGACAGACCTGGTGACGCGCCGAAGGTTTGCAGGAATCGCCAGACCATAAGCTGAGATACAGTCTGGGAGAGAGCCACGCCTACAGACCCCACACAAAGCAGTGGAAGACCAACAAGGTATACAGGACGACGCCCATCTGGGTAAAGGTGGCTCTGAGATACGAGAGCAGAAATTGAAGTGGGGACGTACAGAAACTTGAATATGATGCAGCAGTCAGAGATCCAATACTCGTCGCAAGGACCGACAAGCTGACCGCAAGACTGAAGACGGCAGATATGAGACATGCTATAGAGTGAAAGAAATGACGCAGACCTGATAACTGATCCACTAGAATCCAAATCCCGTGCAATAGCTGGGACAGAAGGGAAGAAGGAACCGGATATAAACACTGAAAGACTTTGGTGACTACCCAGTAGCCTATGGAACGACAAACGTACAGGGTAGAATACCGCACCATGAAATCAATGCAAGTATGCCTCTCTTCCTTCCTTTCGTAAACCGCTCATATACCCCAACATCATGCTTGTTCAGGAGGGGTGTCTCTTCGCTGATAGTCATGGTGTACTTCACGGTGTCGGTAAGAGAGATATCCGCGTCAGCTCGACTTTAAAACAGCCGGACTGACGGGTACGTGCGAGACTTCATGCAATGCTAAGTCCGTCCGAGCCGAAAGTGGCTGTGGGAATGCGGGGTCTAATAGCACCGAACAATTGATTACCGCCGGCTTCGCCAGAAAATTCAAATTTGAGCGACAATCTTCAAGTTTGTAGGTTCACAGGTAGCGGGAACATCACCTCAATTGCAGCCTCGTAAACTGTTTAGCCTGAGAATGGTATTCGAAGAGGAGTGACGGCAGTGTGCTCCGAGTCCTCGTCACCCAATGCCTGGATGCCGAACCGATATATTTCAAACGAACTTCTGGCTCAAAAGAGGCGGCATTTGCGTCTAGCAACCGTCTGCCGATTTGCCGGAGTCACTATGGGTCTGTTCCTGGTCAAAAGAGGCGGCAACTGCCGTCAAGTCTCTTCTAATCCTTGCCATCCTGTCGCCCACTCCGACTGGTATTTTTTGGTGATCCCCGTTCACGATGCGGTAGGGAACTGTGTTAAACATGACCAAAAGGATGGTGTACTGATCCGAGTAGTAAGACATCGGGTACGGTCAGGCCGCCGAGGGACCTAGGTATGAATGTTTAGAACTGAAATCCGTAGTGAACGGCTACATCGGATATATAGACCGTGTTCAAGCCACATACCGGCCCATGATAATTGTTTTTTGACATTCATAGCAGTGTGCACGGCATGGGAATCTTTTGCGTGCCGTGCAAAACGGCAGACTCTTCTGATTCTGGGTGATCATAGCGACTACGCCCACGGTTCTTTTAGAAGTAATCATTGCTTGAAGTATCCCATGCCTCTAACCTCCGGCCTTATCTCAAATTCACGGGCTTCACGAAATTCTATGGGCACTGTAAGTACCATCACAGAAGTGTTTGACCCAATTTGAACTTGAACAGGGATAACCCTGGATAACCATGAGCTATTAGAGTTTGGCTGTATATAGTCAGATGAACGGAGCTTTAATCATTTATTGACTCCTAATACGGCGGCACAAGATGGAGTTCTTCTTACTCTCGGAGAAAAGTAATGATGATAGCAAGCGCTTAGCGTAACTACCAGATTACCGATGTAAGTGTTTAGATTGTAAGTAGTCTCGACAAGCGCTTGGCATAGTCGAGATTACTTCACTAAGTTCACACAGGATTTTGGAAGTAAAAATTGAAGTAAAACTTCTGATAGTATTTCAATCCGGCTTAAATACAAAGGTTTAGAAGATACAGCAGAAACTAAAGAAAGAAACCTAGAGAAGATTCTAGTACTTTGTAGAGATATGACACTCGGGTAATTGTAGACTATTGTGCTTGGTAAGGCAAAGTGGGTGCGTGCTTACACATTAATGACAATGAACGAAGATGACAGACCAGTTATTTAGAGTACCGGAAGCATACGTAAAGATGTGGATGTCATCCGACTCTGAGGTTATTGTATTGACCGCCCGCGATGCAAATGAACGGACACGGGCGATCACAAAATGGAAATATCTGAAATTTTGAAGGTTCGAGTATTCCAGACTTATGCACCAGCTAGTTCTTATATGCTACCGTCATGATGGTTGTCATTAAATGGCAGTGTCGCCTGTTACACAGCACGGCGATACCATTCGTTCCCACATTTCTGGCTAGATTGAGCATTCCCGGACAGGGCCATCCGAGGAACAGACTCGGAGGACGGGCCGATACTTGGAAGATTACGTCTTCTTCCATTCAGTCAAGTACAATCCAGAAAAATACGGTACCTTTACACTCACAAAGTGGATATAGCGGTGCCTTGCCCATATGCTACGACGGAACAACGCCTATTCATTCTTCCTTTCTATTTTAACGGCACAATCTTCCATGGGAGCTACCCCGAGAATTAGGAATGCCCAGCACAGAGGTGACACTTCAACCGCAACGAGATGCTGGGCTCCCTTCTTATCAGTCTGGTGGTGTCAGCCGTGTACATTGCTCCTTGACATCGTTTCTCCAGCATTTACTGATTGACTTCGTTCGGAAGAATGTACGGAATCACTTCGTTTCAAGGTACGTTCAACTCAGTTCTCTATTGAGCTTCATAACCCTAATTGTTGGTACTTGTTCAGTGTATGTATTCTTCAAGCAACACGATGACAGACATAAGGACTCTAAATTTCTGCAAGGATTTGTGTGTTCAACTAGGGCTATTACTGTTGTACTACGCGCACTGATTATTGCCCCAGGTGATTTTTCTATGGTATAGTTTCACGCATATCTTTTTATGCCATTGTCGCCTCTAATATTTGCATATAGGTTTCTCGATACGCTCCACCAAGCATTTCTTGTGCAAGGAAATTACTGGTACTTTGTTACACACTTCGACGATCCCTCAATTCTCTTGCAATCGACCTGGTGAGGCAATAATTTGTTTTCAGGTTATTGTTTACGGTGTTTGTAGGGGTCACACGGTATGCACCTTCGGTTACTTGAAGACACATTCTCTGATATGAGTTTTGCGAACTTCAGTCTCAGATATTCATAACGGTATGTGTGTAGTGCCTTTTGTGTTCTTGCTTCAGGTTGGTGGTAACACTCACTGTCAGGCTATCATGGACATTCTGTGTCAAAGGTATGTCCATGATCTCTTTCGTGCTTCAGTCAAATTGGGGTTTACTGATACTAGTACTTAGTTTCCTTATACGGCGTATCTGGCATCGTTCGTCGTCTTGTTTCTCTGCCAATCACAAGTGACATTGATGTACTTGTTTAAGTCACCCAGCCAGAGAGTAAAAGAACGGCAATATGTGTCGTATGCATCATAACCACCCTGTCTCTTGTATCCTTCAGTGAGTAGTATTCACTTGTATACTTACAATTCCCAGTTCTAAGGGAGCCATTACTATGACAAGTGGCGATGATGAGTAAGTTCATTATCACCCACCGTCTCTCTGTTCTAAATACTCTTTAATTAGCGATCGGCGTGATTTTCTTTCACGCTACAAATGTATCTCAAATCACGCAGCTGAGGGTGAGAGTATGTCCCGATATTCTCCTCTGAACTCGCCAAAAAAGTGTCCTCCAGGTCACCTTTTACATCGCCCTCGGTGCCGGTTTGGCAGCAGATATTTGTGTCGCAAGTTGTCTATGCTATCAGCTCTCTAAAAAGAGACCGACAGTTCCAAGGTTCGAGCTTAGTCTGCGGAATAACGCTCATAGTTCCTAATAACAAATGAAGCAGGACAAAAACCGTCGTGGACAGGGTCATCCTGTACACAATAAATACATGTGCAACGTTTGACTTCGCCGTCCGTGGAATATACTAACACAATTGTTATTTCAGGTGTGCTAACCAGGCACGACACACTCTTTCATTTTCACTTAAATTTGACCTGTTTTCAGTTTCATCACCATGGGGTCACTTATTGCAGTCGGCTCATTTTTCTACTTTCTCCCTTTTTACCACTTAGCGATATTCTAGTTGGCACTAAAGCCGTTATCTACGGTCTTTTTTGACGTTTTCTTTTGTCTCCTCTCAAAGTGTGGGTACAGTGGTGTCTTGTACACGTTTCTACCTCTGACTTATTCTGGACAGTCTACTTCAACACGTTCATGGCTACGCGTATGCTTCTTCCTCTTCTTTGATTTGTTGTTTCTGACATACATTTCCTCGAGTGAATTCCCGCATTACCTTGCGTCGTCATCTTGAGGCTCCTGCATCCATTTCGCTCAATTGGATGCAAAGCGATGAAATAGGAAACAGAAGGCAGAGTACGATATCAGGTTTGTAAAGAGGGAAAGAAAGTAATCGTCACGGGGATAACACAACGGACTACTCAACTATTCAAATGCTAATATAGAATCTGAATTGAGAGCGAGTGATTAATTCTTTGCGGTCTATATCATTATCTATACAATCTTTGTCGTAGTGATGGAGCTCTTGGGACGTCGAATACAGTTTCCCACAACGGATTGCGCTACCTAACTCATGCCTCTTGACGTCATTGGCGAAGTGTCTAGTACTCTGTTTTATCTCAAGAGTGAAATCGAAGTACGAGGATCACGTACCTTAGTATATGGATGGGTCTTAAACTCTTATCACAAGTTGTCCTGAACAGCATGTTCTGTCACGGTCAAAAAGATCCTAGAGTCGATACTTACGTCCGAATTCATTTACCTCTATTGAGAATGATATGAGTAGAAGAGGGTTATTACTTTATTGTCAACTCAATGCGAGCCTTTATGTACTATATAGTAAGGTATTCTACGTTATTCTAGTAAGTTCTTAACTATGTCCATGAGTCATCGAGGCTCGTTTAGAATCTTCCCGCACATACGGCAGCGTGCTCCAAGTTGCACAGCTAATAACCTCCGTTGCGTCAATTCCGTATGTTGACATGAAATATGCGTGGAAACAAAAAGAATGAATCAATAAAGCTCTTTGGTACACTTAGTCTTCCCTAATCTGTGAGAAAACACATCCGCGCAATCTTCATTCAGAAATGATCAACATTCGATGTGGGTTCCTCGCTGCCAGAGTGGCCTTGAGAACACAAACCTGACATTGTCGGAGAACACCCTGGTGACTCGGGTACCCTTTCAATTTGACGCATTATACTAGGTGAGGTGATCCATCAATTATAGCTCAGATAAGACGGCAAACCCACGCCTACCAAGTGTACGAGTTAGCCCGTTACATCAACACATCAGCTTGAAACGTCCTCATTACGGATCGTAGCCAAGTCTGAACACTCTTGAAGGCACGTGTAATCCAAGTTGCGATTGCTACGGACACGCCTAACCTTCTGATTACGATAACCGTATAAAATGAAGCCGTCAGGGACCTGAGCCAAAAAGCTAAAATACCGTAGCTTGACAGGAGAAATTTCCTACATCAAAACTTGTGTAACGATCGATTTTCGTAATTGAGAGTGACGCAAGAGACATAATTTGCATGTCTCTGTGGAATTAGGAGCGTCCGATGATTGCTACGGATGTTGCGACGGATGTGTGAAGACATGCTAGTATATGGTGTCTGTACGATTTCAAGACAATTCTCTCAGTATTTGTGTTAATCACAATTGAAATGCAGTGTTCATAGATGTGAAGGTGGCCTGAACATGACCCCAATTGCAGTAACAAAGTGTTCAGAAGATCGATTGGTATTCAAATTACGATCGATTTCTATGAACACGGTGAACGAACTGGAGTATCATCGGATTGACAACTTCCGGGAGCTCGTAAAAGGGCGAATGGCCTGCTCCAGGAAGCCGCCGATAATCCAAGTTGTTCCCAAAATTCTTCTTCATGAACTCTTCATGTTTATCTACGTCCAAGAGGGTATCTTCTGTGGCTTGGATGCAGAGTATCGGCAATTTCTTGGATACGCGCAACAATGCCTTCTCATCCTGTGTACGTGACAGGGAAAAGGTCCGAGCAGCAACACCCTTCGTTAAATCCAATCAGCGCGAAATTCAGATCTCTGATATGATATGAAAGCCCACCATATTAATTGCGTTGCCCAACCATGTGCATAGATCCTCGAAAGAAACCATTCCTACATTGTTTGGAGCGACATAGGCGTCAACAAATGTCTTTAGCGCATTCTGGAAGTGGACAGTATTTGGAGAGGATAGTCGTGGAAGGAAGGATAGAGTGAACGGTGTGATGATATCTAGTAATACGGAGCGGCAGGGAATGGCGTTCAACATGACATGTCCAGCCACGGGGAGCGGCAATATGCCAAAACGGGATAAGACATCGGGTACGATTAGGCCGCCAAGGGACCTGGGTTCAAATTAGAATCACAAATCAGAGAGGGGAAGAAGGCCATGCACCAGCTTATGACAATAGGTGAAGTGACATTGAAAGCTGTACACACAGCATAAAAATCTTCTGCGTGCCTTGCGGAAACGTATGCTTCTTCCGATTCTGGTTGATCACTACGACCATGACCACGGGTCTATTTTGGAGAAAGGTACATCTCAATGAGAAAACTTTCACGAAGAAGCACGTTCCTAACCTCATACTTTATCTACAACTGTCTTGAGCTTCGGAAAGCATGTATTAATGCTGCGCTTACCATATATAAGTTTTCCAGCAACTGTCTATCGCTGAATTGCTTTACCCAGTTCAAGCTTGAGCAGAGCAAACCGTGGATGAAAATGACTGCTGGTTTCCCAGGCATGCCAACGGCGTCGGCCCAGATATGAGTCCCATCTTGGGAGGCGATGTATTGACCGGGCATAGAGATACGCAAAGATAAAGATGGAAGTCAAGGCGAATGAGCACTGTCTGGATTACCTGGACGGTTAAATAGTCTTGGACCATCCCCGGTACTTATTCATAATCTCGTTGCTGCATTCGTAGTCTTGCTCATGCTACACAGGGTCGTCGTAAAGACTATATGAAAAGACAGCCGTTTTCCGTAAAGTTCCAAACGCGCGTCGTCCATCTAGTTGAGTTTGGTAATGGCCTAGAAAAGAATACTGCTTCAACGGTTCCGATGAGGCCATAATTAGTTGCAAATACGGTCTTTCACCGTGTCAAGGAAGTAATGTAAAGCGCGTTTAGCATGCATCTGCTTGATTGGCGTAAAGCTAGCCCCACAATACAGTTTGGAGTAAAAATCTTGAGCGAGGTCCACGGAATGCGACGCTACGGCCGATACGGCCCGCCGGCCCGCTTTACTTCCAATGGTACACACTTGGTGCATACTGCAACGTTTGACAATGTACAACCCTAAAATGGTAGCACGGGAAGCGTCCGAGTTTAATTTTTATCAGTCCCGTAGTTCCACAAGTTCCCCTTGTACGCAGCAGGTGGCCTCATGTGCCTATCAGATTTCATTTAGAACGACCGTTTCGAGGGACGCCTGCGATTCTCGGTCGATTCTGGTTAAGGCTTGAGCGTCGTAATTAGTACAGATATTGATGTACCTTGGTGCACCTATGAGCCCGACATTCCACGGGCTCACTGCTGCTCCAAGAACCTACAAGGTGCGGGAGTTCCTGTCCCGTAGAATGGCGAATCATAGACCGTCTTGAAGGATTATATCAATCAATGAGTACCTATCGGTGTCCAAGACGTCCGAAAGATCGCCGGAGTACCAGGGCCACGAAATCCGCAACTAACAACCCTGGACCGGTGAACAAAGTGAGGTATAACGGGGCTTTCATATGCTTCCTTCTTCCAATTCACCAGGGGCACGACGATACTGTGTTAAAAGCCTTCTGTACCCGAGGCACACAGCACTAATCTCGTTTTACGCGGAAGGACCAATGCTGACCCATCTGTGCTCTTGATCCGACCCAGTAGCGTCGTTCCTGGTTCTAACTTCCACATCATGAGGAATGAACCAAACGACTCGACTATGACTGCTGTAGTGCAAGGACGGCAATGATTCAAGAACGATTAAGCTGCCGGATAATGTATTCAAGTTGCAGAACCATCGACTTGAATAGGTTGCCCATATGGTCGTCGATGCGATTTGTACCACCGTATCTCCTACGACCCAGAAAATAGGTACAATCCTCGGTCGTAAGTAGTACGTGAAGATATTTGAGCATGGGTGAGCATAACCTGAGGGTACTATAGGTAGATAAAGGGACTAGGACGAGTGTCTCGGTGAATAGGCCGGCGGGAAACAGGATAAAGAACGGCTAGATGTCCGACTACCTCGACTCGTGCTTCAAAGATGTATATCGTAAGTTCATTCTTGACCCAGTATTCGAAAGAAATCGATTTGACGGGAGCGACGAATGTTCCGAACGAATTTTTTAGTGCGTCTTGGAACTCGGTAGGACGCGGAAAGGTTATCGAAGGCATGGCAGTAGCAGTATACGGTTCGGGGAGTTACATAGAGTGCCAAGGGACTACGGCACACTAGCTGATGTCCATCAGTTTCGTGACGCTGGCAAGTTTGCTGCGTGTCTCAGAGCAGCACCCCTCTTCTGATTCGGGCTGGTCGCTATGGCCGTGTCCACGGCTTCAACCCCTGATAACTGGGTGGGTAACACGTTGCTCTGCTTGATATTCATCTTCAACACTGTCCCCGTATGTCCAAAGTTGTTAGGGATTGAACCTTTGTGATACACTCTAGTTGAAGTTGCGTGAAAGATCCTCCATTCGTGGTCCACAAGCAGGAAAAATTCACATCTCCGATGATGCGGCCTCTGTTGATGTTTGCTTGAGGCGCTCTGGCTTCACCGTTGAGAAGGAGCCACTCGGTTCGATCCCGTAAGAGGTGCATGAATTGAATGTCTTGACACCTTGTTGTGCATCACGTATATCCTCCGAAACTCGTTCGATATTTATCTTCACTTTCATTTTAGAGTACCAGCGTCATCGAGCTGAACGTAGGAAGGCCAACGGCCTAGGGCAGCAATATGAACCCCGGCCTACCAATGCCAGAGAATAAGTGGACGGTAAAGAATTGGTGTATAGGGGGCGCTGATTGTAAACGAGGAAGTCGAGACGATATTCCATTCAGCTAGTCAGCACCTTATGCCCGCTGCCTCCGTCTGCTTATGACGAGGACGCCCGAAGGCCGAGCCATGACATCGTGCACAATGTGTCCCCACACTCCCCCTCCCCTCCTGAGAATAGATCTCTGCCCTTGTCCATCGCGTCGACTTGAACCTCTCCATCCCCTCCCCGCGCCCATAAATCATGTTTGGGTAAGCTTCTTATGGGGAGACCGTCATTCAGAATCGTCGACATGGTTAAGCACGGGAAACGAATACAACAATTGACGTGTGGAGGCTTTGAGGCAAGATGGATCACGGTTCGCGAATGGGATACGATAAATAATACGTTTTGTGGAAGCGAGAGGGCTAGTGTGGAAGGTGAAAAAGGCCGAAATGGGTTGGACAGGGCAACTTCGTCTACAAGTAGATGCATTGTAGAGGGAGACAGTTGCATTTTCATAAGACCCCGCTCCTTGTATGCCTCCTCTTCTTTTCGTCAGATCCAGTCGCAGTATCACAAATACAAACGTATACCTATCATTCTGTATCGATACGGCGCTCGTTCGGGATCATCCTCTGCTCCTGAGCAATTGAGATGCAGATCATTGTTCAATACGAATCCATACAGAGCTGTGGTGACGATGAGTAAGTTAGACACTGAATGACAAACAGAATCAAACCTAGCCAATACGTTGCATCTTCTTTCATCCATCGCTGCGCCCTTGATTGATTCTCAACATGCTGCGTCACCGTCAGCTAACAATCTTCGCTGTTATAGAATATTCAGGGAATGCCAGCGGCTAAAGTAAAGGAGACTTACGACGCCATTACCGAGTCCCGCCGACGCTATGCATTCTGTTCGACATGGTCATCCCAAGGGCCGAAGTGCTGCTCAGATTTGGAGCACGACTGATTTCCCAGAAGCCGCATAAACCCAGTGAATAGAGGTATCCTTCTTCAGCGACTCTTGACAACGGAGGCGGCGTCAATGGCGCGAAACTGAAACTAATATCAGCAATGTTGGTTGCCACGATAAAGGAAGCTGGTCACCACGCTTCTCAAGAGTTCGAATGGGGCCGCCACCCCTTGGATTCGGGGTCAACCATGAAACATCTAGTCGATGTACACCGCATGGCAGAGAAGAAAAGAGTCCCAATTTGTGATAAACAAGCAGAGGAATATAGAACTAGTGACCGTATGCGCACAGAGAGATGCGTTGGCAATGGGAACCAGTGACTATGGACTGGCTGTTTGAAAGGAATAGGGCCGGTCAGTGACTCTGAATTTCCCACGGGCAGCTGCTAAACCGGAACATGCCGAACTACCGCTGTTAAACCCCCCACCAACAAAAACCGACATCCTGGCTATAATTTATTTTATCGTCGCCCACACAGTTTCATTTGCAGAAATAGATGCATGACAGATCCTGTGCCGCCTAATACCAATTTATGTGGACCGTCTTGTAATTTGGGGATTAGCACGCGACCGCAAACATATTTTTTCCCTACTCATGAATGAGAGAGGGTATATTACAAAATAATATGCCAATTTTCCCTTTATAAATAGCACGTCTACAAGTATGGTGCTCCACTTCATCGTGCAATTGTGAGCCTTGTCTCCTACAATTGTATCTGTGCTGAATTCATCGGTAACTTAGTAGCGACACATCGCGGGTAGATTTACTATCTGTTTGTATAAAAGTATGGTCATATCGAAGCATTCGACTGCTTCTATTGATGATTCTGGGAAAGAGAATTTTAGATTTCGAATGGTAGCCTATAATACTTCTCACCAGTCGCTTCCATAATATGACGCTGTTGGTGAATAAGTAATTGGTGGGTTTTAGCGTCTCGTGATACTTGCGAGGCTACTCAGTTGGTTTTCCTAGGTTATACGCTATCCTCTGCACCCAGGGACGATTGGTGCGGCAGAAACTGCAATTCCTTTTTAATTGTGGAGAATATGTCAACAACCGAGGTGCAAGGGGTCGTTGCAGAAATTGCGGAACGTTTACAGTCGTTCCCCAACCAACTACGCTTGGCGCCAAGTTGTTCCTGCATACACCGGCAAGATCATGGAAGGTTCCTAACATTTCTCAAGACCGGTAGTTCCTTCGCTTAGTTTGTATTAACCATTGCTCATTTCTCGAGTCAGCTCTTCATTCATAGATACTCAGAAAAAGACCACAATGTTTCCGGAACATATTCATGGCAGTACAGTACGTTCATAATTACGTTCAAATGGCTCGACTGGCCTACATCTACTACGTCGTTAGGTTCCACCTGTAAAATCCAAAGAGCCTGCTCTATATCTACTTCAGCGTCTTTTATGCGGCACTCCCCGAATTCGCACACACGTAGTCACGGGACAAATCAGGACTCCAGCATGGAGGCCCTCATCTTGCTCGGCCCCTTTCATCTTCCACAAAGAAGCCAACCTACTCGGCCCGGGGAGAAAATGGAAAGTTCGCCTTTCCCTTTAGAGTGTCCTAGGACTAGCAAAGACAGTTGGCTTACCGACGTCGGAGAAATGACCACCGCCTCCACGCCTCTCTTGCTATAATATTAAGCGTGGACCACCACACCACGCATCAAATCAACTTCGACGTTGACGCCTTGACATTTCCCCATGTGCAGTCGTCCGACCGCGACGTTATCCTCTCTCCTCGATGACTTTGGCTGTGCATCCCGTCGGGATACCACGCTCCTTGCCATTGACATGTTCGGGGTCGTAATCATTCGCCACAGCGTTCTTACCTGGTATAGGATCTTCCGCTCTCGTAGGGCATCTTTTCTTTTGATGCGTCATCTCTCCCTTGCCCTTGGCATCGGCGAGGGAAAGCTTTATAGTAAATGCTACGCTCCATGCGGAGCTGAAGGAAGACACAGTTTGTTGCATTGCTCAGGAAGAATGGACAAGAATCGCTTGAGCAGGGACTCTTCTTCGAAAGGTACAAATGCAAGACGTACTCGCTCGTGACGAGGAAAGGACGTTAGACTAGACGGCGTCGTGCAGGCCAACATCGCCAATGATATACCATGCAAATAATCAATAACCACGCTGTGATCATAGACCCACTGACAGTTACAAAGATCAAAATTGTCTCAACAGAAAAAGTCTTATCTTGGAAGTGACGAAGTCGAGAAGAATCAGTCCGAGAAGCATGGGATACTTTCCTCTTGAGCTTTAAGCTCGAACTATTCTTGATTCTACTTCGACGTGCGTGTCTTGAAACCTGAACATGGCTGCCATGCTTACGAGGGCTCGTGCTCTTTTGGGATTGTCTCTGTGTGCTAGATATTTTTCCCTCCATAGCATTTGGATGCCTAGGCCCTACAACTGACACTATCTGAAAGCGTGGCGAGCAAGAGAGCGGATTACCGGACAAGGATCATCTGACGCATTCTTCTTCAGTCCTAGTCCGAGTATGGCGCAACTACGACTCATATCTTCCAGATTAAGTGAAGTAGCAACTGGGGGCTCAAAACATTGAACCTATCCTCAATGTTAATGCTCGTATGACATTTTACTGGTGAGTCCGACTGAGCACGCATGTTTTAGTTGGCAACCAATGAGCCGTTCACTCTGGAAGGTGATGGCTGAATGCGGAAAGGCGATAAACTCGAGAAGCACCGGAGCTTTATTATTTGAGTTTTAAGCTCCAATCGGTCTTGATGGTCGCATATGCCGCTCCAATCCTGGATCGGAGTTTGAGGCTGGATGTCTGTGGACGTAAAGACTTTACTGCCATGAAAACGAGGGTGACTAAGGGTGTACGGGGTTTCAGCCTCTAATATTATCGCTTGAACACTGGCGATGATTACTGAGTCCCTCAGCATCGTCTGACGTTAATCGCTCATGGTCTTCAATAACCACGGTACGGTACAATTTTGGTTCTCATTTTCGACCAAAGTTTGAACAGACTTGCATTACCTCTAGTATAAATTGTCTCCGCGGCTTCAGACTGGTCCCGACGCTGAAGCGATCGCGTAACCTCTTACCGAGGAAGGACACCAGTATTCCTTCGTCCCCCCGGATCACTACTCCGATCAATTTTGGGACTTGCGTCATACTCGCCACCGTCTGAAGAACCAGTCACCTGTTGCGTGTATACAACTAATTTCTAGGTACAATGGAGCTCTCAGTCAATAAGAGGATGGATACTGTCTCGTTTTTGCGGTACTTCAATGTATCAATGACTATTAAGTCTCACGATTGACCGTGTGGATTCTCATTTGGAGAATAATTTGTTATTCCGATATACAGATGATATCATACTTACATGAATAACCGCAGCATGTGCTCGTGGTCCACGTCAGTTTGAACAGGTATACCCCCGATTCATATCACTGTACATGGTTGGATTGGACGTAACAGTTCCGGCGGCAATGTTAACAGCCACAACGGTGCAGCAGAAAAGGGAACCATACCTGGACAATCAACGGTATCTCTTCCTGCCAAACCCCATCTGATATCTGTGCACCGCTTCGCGAATCCCCCGTCTAAATATATCCAGCTAGTGCTATTGCTCTCTATGTAATATTTCGCTCGCTGTTTCGCAACCATCAAAATGAGTGCGAAATGGAACCAATGAACGAATGGACCTCTCGACAACCGTGAAAACATATGCAGCAACGGCAACTCAATCGAGGAAATGATACCGGTACTCTGAGCACATATAAAACGGGTGCGCATTTTTCATCGAATTCATTACCCATTATCACCATGTCTCAAGTGCCCACCAAACGAGTCCATTGGGAAGACGACTTCGACCGGAACGACGCCCGTCAGCGTGGGCCTTTCTACGTGACATTCGTTGTCGACCCGACACCTGCCTCTGAGGGACAGTCGCTTCCCCAATCCCCTGTCCCCATTTCATTCCCCAAGCACCGGCACTCACCTCCTCCACGTCCTTGTCTCCGCCCACCATCACATTTCAAGCAACCACCCCTTCATCGAGCGCCCTCACCCTACCCAGGGCCCCGCCGTCATTCCAAACACCATCGGTCCGACACGGACCGAGCAACCCGAACACCCCTCCCGTCCACGACGCGTCTCTCCGTCCACCGTGCGCTTCGTCTGGGAACATGCCAGCCTGTCGACTTTTTCTCCCCTAGTCGGGTCGTCGCTCATTATCAAATCGCGTACGAACCTGCGTCTAAGCCTGCCTTTCAGAAGGTCTCCATCCTCGTCGAAATAGACAGCGTTGAACGGTTCAACATCGAGATTGTTCGCAAGGACGGGATCCTTACAGTGGAGGATATCCTCACGTGGGCGCAGAAGGTGCTAAGGGAACGCCTCGAGCCGAGAGTAATGGGTGGGTGCTATAGAGAGAAGTGCAAATGTGGCTGTGGTCGGTATGTTGATAAGAAGAGTGACTTTACGACAGTCTTCGATGGTCTCAGCGTGAGGGGCGGCGACGGGGAACTTAACAAGTGGAAGATGCACTTGAGGAGGGTGAAGGCCTGAGTATCGATGCAGGGACAGAGAAGAAACAAGCCGAAATATGTTGTACAGTAAGCAGAGATCGCATTTGATACCATATACGTAACACGGATGTACCACCACTGTAACAGTAGTAACATTATATCAGGAAGCACTGTTGTTAACTTAGCTTGATGTGACTGAGACTGGGAAAGCGACATACAGAATGGAATAATGCCCCTTGCCTTGCAGTATGTCCATATAGACGTCCATCGCTTAGGTTATGGATAGGAGCAAGGATAGGTGTCGCGAAAGCGACGATGTATAGGGTAATTCCCCTGCATATTCAGACCGTCGATAAGCTTCGATGCGTAAATGATAATGTCAAGGTAGCACAGACGAGTCGCACAAACCGTCATCCTGGGATCTATTGCACGTCAAGGGGAGACCTTGGGCCACTCAAGAATGCTGATCCAGCTCTTGATTCGAAACGTCAACGTCCATCCGTTATCATAATGGACGGGGGGTCGCCAAGTCGCTTTGAGCCTAAGGCCAAGGCTAAACACCGTAAAAAGGATTTTCAAAACATATCTGCTTTGATCGCCGATATTCTACGAAGCAAGTCAAATATATGACGGTCACATGAAGATGCAACATACTGTAGCTCCATTCCTTCCCAACATCTAAGATCGCATTTTCTCCCGACATCAGATACGCAATAATATTGGTGCTCAAGCGTTAGAAAAACTTCATTTCCTTGGATCTAGGAGGAGCAGAAGGACCGGCAAATCAGGGGAAAGCATCAATAATTTGGTCCTGCAAGCCTGTAGAAAAGAATTGGACAAGAAGACTAGTAAGGTCCTGGGGGAGGGCAGCCTTGATAGGGTCGAGGGTTCAGGGTCCGGATCGTAGTTCCGAACCCTAACCTCGCAATCCCTCAGCGATTCCTGTAATGCTGAACCTCAGGTACAGGACATTGCCTGAAGCCAGTGATAACTACTCACCTAGATGAGCAATCAAACCTCAAAGTGCCAAAGCATTGTCCTTGCAATGACTACTCCATGATAGCGTGAAAATGTCCGAAAGCGCGCTTCGGTGACGAAGCTTCCAGTCGCGCCACACATGACCCCAGAATCGCACCACATATAGAGGCGAGACACATGTGCTATGAGGAGAAATAGAAGCACAGAAAACACTTACGGGACTAGGACACCATTGACGAGAAAACCTTAAGATTTCAGGTCAAAAGACGACGTTTCAGTTGCCAGGGACGAGGTGCCAAACGCTGATAGCATCGAATGGGCCGAGGAAGTCTTCAACCCGTTGATCAAACAGTATTTCCGGCTGTACAAAATATAAATCGGTGGTACGTTGCGATGGCTGTCCTTCCCGACAATCTGTCGGTCAAGGTGCTGACTAAGCAGATGTAAGAAATCTTCCTCGTCACGGATCCTTTGGCAATGGGTTCTTGCGATAGCCTGGAACTCAGAGCCTCCGAGATCTTGTTGTCCTACCATATGAGTCCAGTCTTGCATGAGCAAGGAAAGGCTGATCGTTTGGGAACGGGAAACGAGCACGGAAGCTCGTAAACGTATTCTTCGGAGGTGTACATGAAATGGTGCAGTCCAATTACCGGACCTTGTGCTGTAGCTGTAAGGGGGAATAGCCGTTATAGGACATCCGTATGTATCCGCGTGACCTTGGTTGAGGATAAACCGTTACGCGATAAGAAAAGATCCCAGACAGAGGCTGGCAATGCTGCGGGTGCAGGCAGGAGTGGTACGATTTCTAGGCGTGATGCTGGAACAAGTCCAACCTAGCACTGGAAAAAGACTGGAATGAGATGACAGAGCATAGTCGTTGAGGCCCCCTCTTGTTAGAGAAATGCCACCTCATACGCAACTGAAGTTTATCGTCTACTCAGAAAGTGTGGTGCTGTGGCTGCGGACAATACTAACGTACAGCGGCGCTTTGTAGTACTTGGGTACGAGCATAAGGGCTTCGAAATACATATGAATCAGCTTCCTGAGAGGAAAGAATCAAGCTAAAGAGGAAAATGTGTTACCCGTACAAAAAGCACTCACTCTTGTCTTCGATTGCTTCACTGGATACCCATCAAGGAAACAGGCCCGCGTATGGAAGGATATAGTACACAAGAATAAGGAAAAACTCGGGCCGCCGAAGGCACATTTGCTAGTGTAAACACTGCAGGACCATTGGTAACAACTGGGGTAATGCACTCGGGCTTTTGTCGGAACATAGGATGAATGATATTCGCGGAAAGGCCAAAACTGTACCGTTGCCTGCTATCTCTTAACAGATCGCTTGTCTGCCATACGTGTAGAGTCTGAATCCTTCTTCGTCGACGCGTCTAAAATAAAGATCAGAAAATTTGCAAGCCATATTAAAGGCACACATACATTAACTGAACTTGGGGTTTCCGATGCCAATACCGACGTCTGGGCGACTCAATATCCCATTTGTTGAGGATATGCAATGAGTCCGCTGCTTCCTTTCCCCAGCATGAGGGTCACCGTACACCGGTTGAGGTTCTCGACAAAATGTCCTCTCCAGGCGGGAAACTTGTAGTAATCGCGAATTGTAACGACTGAGACGTCTTTCGGGTCGTGGTCAAGCAGCATACCCTTGATAGGAAGGGCTCGTGGCGGGAAAGAATCGATGAAAGGGTTATAACACTGATGTAATGAAT
Organism: Armillaria sp. CMW 4456; assembly: GCA_028551335.1. Classification (NCBI taxonomy): domain Eukaryota; kingdom Fungi; phylum Basidiomycota; class Agaricomycetes; order Agaricales; family Physalacriaceae; genus Armillaria; species Armillaria sp. CMW 4456. Next base: position 114,226 of record JANDKJ010000354.1, read on the forward strand.
AGGTGAATGCCGTATGGACGCGTCTAAGATCACTCCTTCCGGCGCGGCGAAGATTTGGAGGGAATCTGCGAGTTTCACTGCCATGACATGCAGGCTGCATACGGACATGGCCATATGTTCTGGGCGTTCTTGGCCGAACACGGCAGCTATACATGTCACCGTGCCGTTTTAGTGGGTACTTCAACATTCTCGTATGGGTAAATGCTGTGTTCTTAGCTCCAAAAAGGATATCATAACATTGCAGTGGGGAGTATTCCGTAGCACTAACCTCATACAGAGCGGTCATGGCACGATAGGAAATCTCAGAGATTCGTACTAAGCAAGGGTGCAAAAATGATTTTCTCCTTCGTGCAGTCCGAACGCCCACGACTCCTGACAGTATTCACGCAGCGCCTGTTAAATTCATGATTGAGACGGAGTGATATGTCCTCATATACAGCGCCGTGTGAGGTAATAATGATCTGTTCATGGATCTCAATCAATGTCCGACCTATAAGGAACAAATGTAGAACCCGACGTACCTGGCGATGATATCTTACTACACCAAGCGCAGCGCCTCAAAAGTCAAGTTTTCGATTGACGCAATAGTATGCATAACAGAGGCAGATACCTAAGCTTGGGTAGCTCGTCGGAACCCAGCGCTCACAGCGTAGTGACTGGATGAAGAAGGATTTCTATTTGTCATTGCTTGCCTGACGCATTGGCCTACTAAATCTCACGTGGTGTCGCAGTGTCATCATTTCTTGATCATTTCCCACATTGCAGACTTTTATTGTCGGCGAGAGGAACTGACGAAGCGTTACAGACAGACCTCAAAAAAAATGGTGGAGTCACCGACTACAAACCCAAGTCAAGTTAAGTCATTTTGCCATTTAGCCATGACTGGCTCGGTCATTTATCGCCATTGTCAAGACGGATGGTGATCTTTCATCAACATCTGCTAGATAAAATATGTTCAACAACTTGAAGACCAACAGCTGGGCGATGCAAGTTCTATCGTCTAATGATTCGGGTCTAGAATAGTCCCGACAAGATCTGCAAAGGAAGATAGTGAATAGGGTCTCCAGGTTTGACCTTTTCACGTTTCCAAAAAGCAAAGATCGTGTCATCACTTGAAACTCCCATCAAAAACATGGCAGTATCGAAGAACTATTCGAGCAGACTATTTGCAAAAACATGTGCAGAAGAACCATGTACCTGATCATAAGCCATTATCTTTCTGTTATCTCCCAGCGAAGTTGAACTACTGCTCGTAGAGAAACTTTGACATAATTCAAAAATCAACCGGACCAAGACTCACTTCCCTCCGTCTCTTCTCGTATCGACCCGGATGATCGCCTACCAACAAGATCCACCAGTCTTGTTTCGACCAAGTCCCGTCTGATCGTCAATGCCCCTAATTTATATACCCTCCGCGAAATTTTCGTATCCTCACTCTTCCTCCTTCGTCAATGAATTTCTTCCTCTGTACTCTTCCGTTCTTTTTTTCTGTCGTAACAGCATCACACACCATTCGTTTCTTCAACTAGTAAGTTGTACACTCTCTAAAGGGCGTGGATGGCTAAATTTCTCACAGCTGTGGGTCCGGGACGGTAAGTTTCACACCACCACTCTCCACTACCTTGTTAACCTCCGTATTGACTAGCCCACCATCTACACTCACGGTAAACGGACGAGTGTCGACAGTAGAGCCACGTATTCGAGCAACAAAGATGACAGCAATGTAGTTTATACGTGAGTTCTTATCCCTCCGAGAATTAGATCTGGTCTCATCCGTGTCAGCTTTCTTGAGCAAGGTACGATCGAGCACTGGTCCTCGAGATTGTATAATTAATCCGTCCCGATCAAGGATCTTGTGGGAATGACGGAATGAAGTGCACGACCGTGGGTGTTAACCTGACCATACCGGAAGCATTGATCTCTCAGTGCGTCTTCGTCCCCGTTTCGTTTTTTTGTCAAGACTTCATTGTGCTGCAGAGCGAGCACGTATTCCGTTCCTCTGTCTCTCCAGTGCGCGACACTTTCCTTCTTACCGTGATATCCTTATTGACACACCCAAAGGTATTCCTGTGCCAATGGCAGCATCAAATTTGCTCAGTGTGCGTATCTTTCTTGCTTTCCCAGTCTCACAATTCTCACTTCTACTAGGTTACTCCCCAGACTGCTCGCCCACGCCCATATCATGCAATACCTTTGATGTACGACTCCTTTTTTCTCTTATTCTAAATCCAGCTGAACAGGAGGCCTAGTCTGAGCTCATTATAACATTCTGCCCGTAGGGTCTTCCTGCTTCCTCCCTATCCCTCCTGATCCTTGCCCCGTAGATTGGGCTCCTCCTCAGTATCCGAACCCAAAGTCTCCTTGCCAATCTCGGCTTTAATGCGGAAGCTTATAGCTCCCATCATCATTATCATCATGCTAGTAATTGCACTCATCGGCATTTTCCTATTCCTTCGAAGGAAGAATCAGCGAGTCCGGATGGAAACTACTATGGAAACGAGCCCTATGGTTCCAGTCAATCGAGGAAGTAACATGCCTTGTCCCCGGCGCCCTGAGCACGCCAGCATGTTCACCGTGCCTTCATACCAACCAGCACGCATCGTAAACACGACCAAGGAAGAGGCGTGGGAGGATTTCAAGAGTGGGGCTCTTTTCGTCAAACTGTATTCTACAGAGTCGAAACTGTCGGTATTCGAGGACTGATTATTGTTATTTTATTTGGAAGATTAACGAAAGCTTTGATGGTTTCCCTAATGTACATTTCGCCGCGAATCTAGTTCTCAGGTGTCGATGTTGCACAACCTCATCGTGTTTGTCTTAGGATTATTTTATTTTCACCTTTTCACTGAGGCAGATTGACACTGGGCTACATAAACAGATTAAACCAATAGGGCAGATTGAGGAGACGATGAAATCAAGAATGGAATGAAGCATCAGCATGAACGCAGCTGAAGACCTGGATTGCCTAAAGTGCATTTGCAAGTAGCATTCGGGCCACAAATGATGGCCCTCGCGAATTACGCCCGAATTCCTGCTGGCTTCACCATCTTGTCGATGTCCTCTTCAGACATCAGTCGAGTTAGGAATCATTTGCGTCTTGCTAGTCGAAGGTCAACCCAATTTCTTTGAATCAATATTTCAAATATTTTGATGTGTCTGAGGTGAAGAATGAGGACCGAAGAAATGATAGAGTACAAAAGCCCATACGACAGTGCTCGCTATGTTTGCCATATGTGCCTGCCGCTCTATGGGTTGAATCGAGCAATGTTGAATTTCATCTCAATGTTCTAAATCTGTTTGAAAATATGGCCGCCATTATATTAAAAAAACTGTAATACATCGTCCATGGCCACTGAGAAGGAATCCCAAGGAGCTATTAAATTTCTTTCGTTAAGTACCAAGTTTCAGTCTTGACTCAGATTTGAGCAGCCCCTTCGGCAACGAGAGATGCAACTGCCAGGAACTACATATTTCCTAATAATAAAGCCCACCTCATGGTTTTCGAAAGTGATGAAGAGGTACATCTTAGTTCGCGATCATTAGAAGAACGCCCACCATTCACACAGATCGAGAGAATCACTTTAATATACACCAAAGCGTAGATTTGAACACCTAACTAATGCCACATTTTTCACGAATCGTCGGACCTTCTGTTGCGACGATATCACTTTCTACACACACTTCATTCCCGGAAGTCGCAGTTCTTCGACACTGCACAGCGTCAATCTGATAGTCGGTTCGAAGCGGAACGAAAATATCTCGCATCGATGGGACTCTAATATCCATAAGCTGCAGAGAGCTAAAGATTCAGGTAAAGATCAGAAAATAGATTGGATAATCGAATCAGCTCGGTTGTCTGCTAGGCTCCCGGTATCACACCGGGTTGTATGGCCCGACGGACCAAGGGGATGTGGATACCTAGAATTGCAGAACGAGGTAGTCAAGGTCCTTCACACCTTCGACAAAGCTAGAGGCTTGACGGAAGGTAAGCGTTTTTGTGTCGTCGCGTAGAATTTATGGTGACCTGAAGCATTTCGTTAGCCATCATCCTCACGTCACCCATTGTCCGGAAGTACCTCGTAAATCATGCCCGAACTCTGATCTATACGACTTAGATACCTTATTTCCACTTGATAGCAATCAAAAGCATGTTCGAGCTCATTTCCGGCCCTGAAAGTGATAGGGTGAGTGTCACGGTTCTGTTTGCTTCAAACGAAAACTGACACATACGTTATAGCCTCAAAAGCAGGTTTACGAGTGTAACCAGTACTTCGCCACCAAACTCCGGCTAGCTCTGAAGGACATTCCAGAGTCTGCCCTGGTCATGTGTGCAGCTAAAAGAAGTAAAGATTTCCTTGTCTTGCCCATATTCCCTCACGAGCGAGTCATTAAAACTCGCGGATCATCTCATTTCAAAGAGATACTTCGCCCAAAGGATTCCTTTCCCTATCGTACCGAAGGTCCAGGAGTACATTCGAGTCGTGATCCGTGCCGAAGAGATATCCAGTGATATCGATGTACTCATTACTATCCTCCTGGATTGGGTGAATGATCACTAGTATTCGAGAGATAGCGATCGGTGCTGTGTATGAACCTAGTCCCAGCGATGTTGTAGAAGGTTGATACGTATAGGCCGGCATTCATAGGTCGGCAAGTCGACATTCGGATGTATGAACTTTGATAGGATACTTCCGGGAGGCAGAAATTCTCGATTTCGTATGCACTAGTGAGAGTAACGTATGTGTTCAGGTAGGAGCATAATATGATGGAGGAGACCTGAGACAGGATAAATCGAAGTGCGAGGAGGGAGATGGTTGTTCAGCCTGTAATGGGGTCGACGAGTTCCATGCTGTCAGCCGATATTGGGGGACAAGAGCTCATTGGTATCGACGAGGATGGGCTGAACCGGTATGATTAAAAGTCTCAGGTTTTGATGTTAAGAAAGAGTTTCAGGCAGTTTTGATTGATACCAGTTGTACATGAACAGGTTGGACAGCTACTAACAATACCATTCTATGATAGGAATCAGTGTAGTTAAATATAGCACTAGAACCATGCTTACGATACAATCTGGTTCCTTATTCTGAATGCATCAGTGGAGATGGACCTCCGCAGCCTTATCGACTGAGGTGTAGTACATTTGAGACACGGTCCTTTGATCACCTTCTTGTGAGATCCTGTTTAACAGCTTGAGCGAGCGATGATTGAACGCAGAAGATGGACCCACTTCATGCTGATACTGATGTAGGTGTGTATCTGCGCAGGGCCAGCTCGAATTCGGAACTTCATCGACCTGGTGACATCAACGAAACCAGCAACGATGCCAGTTTCCTACCGACATATCAATAATGGTGTGGGCGAGTATATAAGATACAGCATACCTCATCATGTATAAGTTCCTTCCAATCAATCTGTACATCCTGCACAACTCCTGCACCAAATTTCTCGGCCAGTGATTTCTTAAACTGTTCGACAGATACTTGAGAATGATTCACCAGAACCTGAGCGTCCGCAGTGAATACAGAGACTTTTTCAAGTTCATCCCCTTGTTCTTTAAACAAACTAGAGAACTGAGATTTGGCCCATTCCGTAAGAGAGCTCGGCGACGACATGATGGTTGCAGTTGAAGGTTCTAGTGGCTTAGACTTGACGTCACTACTGCTTTTATAGTTCAAGGAGATATATTTTCGATGAGGATTCTGATAGAGATATGGCCGAAAGAGTCGTAAGCTTCCTGAGAAAGAATAATTAGTGCGTTGGAGAGTTAGAGCACGATGCGTCGTGACGGAATGAAGGAGCATTCGGATCCGGTCCGCGTGGTCTTATTTATCCCAGTCAAAACTTGCACAAAGTTGGCACAAAGTCTACCTATTCTGGTACGTTTCGCGCCAAATAAGTAATTTGTATATCGGCCCGCTTACCGATGCAAAACACGTGGCGTCACCACTAGAAATCGTTGTGCGCAGTGTTCTCATTCCTCCATTATTCTATTCTCCTTTGCTATCATCTTTACATATCACTCTTTCTGATACCTGAACACGCTCTGGTACTTGTGTTATATCAAAAGACTTCAGCGCAATTTCTCTTACACGAGTGGAGAATATGTCCACAGACCCATATCATGCGGTTCAACAAGAAATACAAACATCGCTACAGGCCGCGACGCAGCTCCGCGCGTCATATATTCGAATACGGAACATGAAATTAGAAGAAGGAGAAGAAGGAGAGGAGCTGGTGTGGGCAAGAAATGAGGTATGTTCAACCATCCTGCATGACTTTGCTCTTCGCCATCTTCTACCTTTATGTCTTGCACTCCTTACAGAATTATGATTGATTGCTCCGCTTTTAGTTCAAGGCGACCCTCGCAGCACTAGAAGCCGATCTCGAGGACCTGGAGGAGAGCGTCAAGTACGCCCTCCCATTTTATTTTTAGCCCCAACTTAAGACCAGCTAGAATTGTCGAATCTACCGATCCACGGATGTTTGCCTTGACACATAGTGAAGTAACAGAACGAAGGAGATATGTCGAATACGTTAGAAAAGAGATACAAGTATGCAATATCCCCCTTTTGTGTTATGGTTTTGGACTGACAGGCAGTTGCGGTGGAGAGCATGCGTGCGGACGTCTCTGGTGGACGACGAGCTTCTTGGGTCATGCCACAGCAGCAGCACGAAGACGCGGTTGAGGACGACCAGAGTGCTTGGGCGAGGGAAGAACAGCAGGTTCGTCTCGTCAATGCTCCTTCATTCTGACTCGAGCTTCACGATATTTCAAAGATGATGATTAGAGAACAAGACCGGACAATTGACTCAATATCTGGCACGCTAAGCAACCTGGCACATCAAGCTGGACTTATGGGTCAAGAAATTGTGGAACACACCGAGTTCGTCGTTCCTCTTAAGCGGTTTTGGGATCCCGGCTGAAGGACCTTCTTTTCAGACTGCTTACTGACCTAGAGTCTGGGGTTGACCGGACAGATAGCAAGCTCAGCAACGCCATGGGCCGTATGAGGCGGTTCATACGGCAGTCGGAGGAGCGGGGTAGTGGTTGGTGCATCCTGGTACTGATACTGGTTTTGTGTATCTTGTTGGTAGTGGTTATCGTGATATAATTGCGGAAGTGTCCACTTGGTTAATTTCTCTATTTCAATATACCTCACGCATACTAGTTACACTGCATCTGTATATTCAATTTATAATAACATGGACATTGGAATCTTAGCGTTGTGACTAAATATCAAGAATACAGCAAACTCCTTTCCACCGGAGGTATTGCATGAGTTCTTGGGTATTAAATCACAGTGACACCCCTGCTGTTACCTCCTTACCATCATGAAGCCAATTTCCATGATATCCGTTTATTAATTCCCTTGAAGGCGGCAGTAACAGACCGCCAAATTGTTGCACAGCCACTCATCTAAATTTGATTCAGGGACCTTCTACGTCCAATGCCTGCCCATAAAAACAGCGGAATGGAGCCTTTGGTGTTCTTGTCACTTGGGTGATAGAATTCAAGGTGAATATACACGTTCCTTGAAAACTGTTGCTGATAAACAACGAAGATCCTTTGTTTCCCCTCGGGGAACGTTGGACCACTCTGGAGTGCGGCGATCCTCATCGAGTACAGCGGCAGGTTGCTTGATAATCGGTTGTAACGCACCTAATGGTTCTAATTAAACCTCCTGGATGAACGCCCTCATCTGACCGCACATCGTTACAGCTGCCAGCGCGTCACAGCTTTGTGCGTACGATCTCCCCTCCCCTCTCAGTCGACGTTCATGTGTACTGCGACGTCGAGAAATCAATAATCAGTGATTTTCCTTTGTGACCTGACCCTCTTGTCATCCCCTGTGCCCGAACCACACTCCTGGGTTCCTGCGTACCTCAAAGGTGCAATTATGACCACATTCCCTATTAATCTTCGGCCCGTAGCCCATACGGTTGACAGTAAAATACCATTCTCGATGGGAGGCTTCTGCGTATTGGCACGATTGCGATATGCATTTATTTGTTCCCTATTGGCCAGTTCAGACTTCCAGCAGCGTATACGTTTTGGAAGAAAAGATGTCTACAGATACACTCCAAGTATGTCCATTCCCCGTCCAGAGTTTTACATCTTGTTTTTAGCTGTCTCTTTCCGTTCGTCCTTTACGATATATCACCATGGCCATGGTTGTACTCAGCAACGTTGGCTATTGTACGCTTTCCTTCACTCCAGGCGTTGTCGCAGAGACTATGATTGCTGTTGTTTTCGAAGGTATTTCTCCTCCTCGACTAGTGGCACAATGACTAATATTCTGGTAGTCCCGCACGCATCTGTGTGCCAGTTTGTTCTTGCGCTTTGATCGTACGGCACTTCGAGGCGCTCGGAATGCGAGAAGATTTCGATACGTTTTCACCGTGATTATCACCATTCTGGTGCGGTTCACCAACTTCGACGGGAGCATCATGATCGAGAGGAACGGAAAATGAACATCCTCCTTGATCTGTATGTGGTGATACTGATGAGCGTTTGAAGCTGCACTTCCGAGAACGACCCTACGAAATTGGGGACGAGACGTTGAAACCTAGGCAAAGACGCATGCGTAATTCATTTCATGCTTTTACGCTCTTGATTTGACTCTTAGTTACGCGCCATCGTGACTCTTGATCAAGTTTTGTGGGGCCAGAGTATCCTTGTGAGTGTCTCCCTCAACACGAATACTTGTCCAGTCTCACCCTTATATTCCGTTCACCGTTAAGGGTCTGGTGAAAGGGATGGTCATGGATAGACTGGGATACCATTGTCTTCACGACTAAGCCTGCGCATGGTTCGATTGAAACCACGGATATGCTTAACCTCATTCTATGTCGCGCACTCCAGCTTGATGCCCAAGCCGCTTCATAAGTATCAATGTCCACGTTGGGATTTTACCTACGCTCCTCCCTATTCAGTGCAAACCTAAGATTTGCCTTAACATGAATTATGACATGGAACATCGTCATTAAAATTCGCAGTATGACATTCTTCTCACCTTCTGTCAAATGACCTCCGACAAAATTGATCGCAGGGATATATGGTCCTTCGAATTCTTTTAGACGTCCAGTGAGCGGAATATGTGCAGCAGCATGTCGGACGAGCAGGTGAACATGGGTTACGGCGCCAGATATCGAGCTTGAAGTTCGGGTCAGGTGTGATACGGAGAAAGGCGACCTCAAGTCTGTTTTGGAGAACCACGGCATTGTGATTTTGACCACTAACTAATTCATTGATGTGAAATGCCTTTTTCATTCATTCTCTCGGGATCTTTGTAGATATCACCCCTTTAGTCATGGGTTCTGTATGATACTGTTGGGCATTGATAGTAAATGGCGTTTCCTTTTTCCTGTATCGAGATAGAAACCCGAAGCTCGATAACAATTCATATATTTATTGGTAACTCGGCCCGGCATCATTTGCGCTCTTGGCCTAGAACTACTACGACTACACATAGTAGTGACCATTTCGAACTCTCGGCACTAATCTCATCATCGACAGCATAATATGGTCATTGAGAGATATTGCGAAGGTCGTTGACTGACCACTTCATGACAGCAAAGCCGCAATACAGGCACTACGGCTGAAACTATCGGTGCTCCGATCATGGCCAAAGATCCCAAAGTTCAAATGATGAAGAATAATTGATATTATTCATCTCCTCTCCGAACAAGAAAAAATTTCAAGATCTTTCCGTGCGTTCATAGTGTCAGATGTCGCCGACGTGGCTCCATTTAGTACCAAGTTACATGCTACATCGATGAAGACCGTTTACCGACATTGCGGAGGTAGAAGCGCGAAAGGCTTTAACCACGTCGTGTCTCCACAGATGACTATAGGCATCTATCAAATTGCTGCCGTCATAACAGACACGGACCCTGATTTTTTTCCTAAGAACCACTCTATGAAAATCCGGAATACACCTACTAAATGAAGGTGTGTGTTACTTTCAGCCCTGAGGCTTCATTGACGACTGACATTGAGTCGCAGGGCTTGTCGATGATAGAATCAGAATCGACGTCAAGAAGCGCATTGCCAAGACGGCGACACGCCGACGCAAACTTATCGGTTCTTTGGCGGATCACGGTTCTCTTCTGCAGGATACCAGCAACGCCACATATCGGAGTGCCAGCAACCTCGAGGACTGGGATATATGCAGAAGCCCCTTCTTGGCTCTGGCTTGGTTCTGACACGACGGCTGGTAGAACGGCGTCTCTGTCATAAATGGATTTCTTCTCCCCAGACCCTTATCTTCCACAGCACTCGTCGCCCGCCCTCAATCCCGGAGCTGATTCGGACTTGCAAAAAGTGCCGGCCCTGAACATTATGAAACGGGGTGTTTACGGCTCGTTTAGAGATGTGATGTTTGGATAATGTTGGAATAGCGCGGCTTTCAGCCTCAAAATCCAGCGACTCAGCTTAGTCTGAGGCTGGGAGCAGCAGCAGTCCTATCGAAGGAACCATTGGACCTTTCAAGCGTACCGCTGATTTCTCGGCATCGTTCTATGTCCCTCCAAAGCAGTATATCAGAGAATGTAGTATTTTAGCCAATGATCTCTTGATACGTGACAGGGTTGATATACAAGGGCAGGAGTTAAAAAGAGACTGTCTGTAAGTGTGATCTCTTCATCAAGTTTTTTATTAATACTTGTGATGTTTATTGACAGGATCACAAATAGGTGCACAGGAATTCCAACAGTAGATGTGGACAATTTGTTCACGAGCGAAGCTCACAGGACCGCGAGTCTAAAATCCTGCAAAAATTCGTAGTGTAACAAAGTCCATGAGCACTTCCGAGTCGTAGGCTACAACAATGTACCTGCGCGACTTATGGTTGTAACGTGATCGTGCCACTTAGCAACGAAAAAGGCAAGCCGCCGGTATCCAGCATTCAAATAGATTGTGATCGACATGTTCGTCTCTTAACTATCAACCACCACAGTTTCTACCTCGCCTATCCTCGCATCTATCCACGCCTACGTCCCCGAGACAACCACATTCCTTACAATGGCACCACGTTCTTTCCAACATCTCATTGTCATTCTCTGTTATCTTTTGGCTGCAAAGACTCAGAGCGCCTTGGCTTCACCGTTACACACACGAGACGATCCAAGTCAAACAGAGGATAACGCCCTTGGCCCTCTCATATCCTCCGTGTACAGCGCCCTCTCCTCACTTTCTATTGAACCTTCGACGAGCAAACGGATGGCTGAGCCGTTTAGTTCGATGGAAACGTCTACGGACATCACCTCTACCCCAGTACACGAAACTTCAGTACCAGAAACCCAATACTCGCAGATGATGACGACGGACCGTCAGGACGATCCTCAGATGCTCTCACAAACTCAAACGTCAGATACCCAGGTCGAGCAGCCAACAAGTCTATCACCGGTAGAGTCTGCTACTCAAAATTTCATCGAAGAAGTTGCATCTACTTCTTTGGAATCGCCTAACGTATCGAACAACCTAGAGGAAAGCCACACAGAATCACCTATTCCGACTCCAACACAGGATGCAACGAGTATTACTGACAGTCTGTTCAGCTCCTCCTCGGCGGTTCCAACGTCTACCGAACAAAAGCATCTAGAACTTGGTCCGGCAGCCATTGCAACGTCGACTCCATCTTCCGAGCAGCGAGTCGATGCTGGTACTTTGACCCCTACTGCTACTTCTGACCTTCCATCTCAAGTCCCTGTCGGTCCTTCGCACACACAAGCACCACTGACGTCTTCTGAGCGCTACCCTATCCCGATCCGACAGCTTCTCATCATTGGCTCTGCGTTCTTTGGCTTTATCGCTCTAACCCTTCTTGTCTATCTCGTGCTCAGCAGGCCGTCTGCCAGTAAATGGTTGAATGAAGCCCGGGGTATTAAAGAAGGCAAAAATGCCAGGTGGGACTGCGTCGATCGCGACAGCTTGGCCGAAGAGAAAGAGGAGGGAAAACGAGAGTCTTCCTTCAACTTCAACGTCACACCACCAACGCCGGCCGCACCTCCTACAGCCAAGCTGACGCCCGATTTGAAATCACCTTGGTTGACCCTTCCCTCGCAGACCAGTCCCAGCAATGACACACCACGATCTTCATTGGCGGTAGCTGATGTCAACGGTGCTTTCTCAGGTAGCCGGTGGTCGGCATACTCTTCGGCATGCACCTCCTCTGCCCGCTCTTCTTGTTCGTCGGGGTCATGGTATGGCGATGATGAAACAATGCCAGAAGAAAGGAAGAGTGTGCCATTGCTACCGCCGGAAGAGTTCTTCGTTCTTCCGTCGGAGTACTCGGAGTCCAGGAATTCGAAACGATCAAGTGCGCCTGTTGCATATCGAGCCAGCGAGACTGTTGGCAAAGATGTCGAAGGCGGAAGGCGGCGATCGAATTCTGTAGGCGTTTTGACGGGGTTATCATGATAGCCGGTGTTCGTCTGTTTGTTTTGGATATCTTGATTGCGTCGTGGAATAACTTTAATAACGCTTCTTCACTCTCACCATTTTGAACCTCGAAGACCTTGTGATTAACGTAACAAGGAAAGTTGAACCAGGTGCCAGGGAATGCAGCAGGCCATCATTGACTCGTTAATACACCCGGTCTCCTAGGCATGGTCTTGACTCTGGGTCAGAACAATGGATGCCGATTTCCTTTAGCCTACAAACTGTGAGGAGCTGTGTTCTCATACCCTGGACTGCATGATGACGAGGCCAGCTACTCGAGGCTACAGAGAAAAATTATTCCATTCTAGAATTTGTTTCGAAGCATTGAGGTGATTGACCAAGGGAATGGCATCCTGGTGTGATTCGCGCATCTCCGGGGCAGCGGTCACGATAAAGTCAGATGTTACGCAAACAGGCAGGAGTTACACGCTATAACGGCGCGGTTTTTCTGTAAAAACTGACGATGATGATTGTGGTGGGGCTTCCTTCGAACTGAGGTCGGGAGGGATTTTCTCATACCCTGGACTGCGATGATGTGAGAAATAAAGTGTCCAAAAGAATCTCGGTTAGATGGTGTAATGCCCTGAGTGATTCTCACACTCCCCTGGTGAGAGCGTTCACCATGAGCCACGAATTGCTTCAAGAGCTCACGGTTCCCGGATGGTATGATAAGATTAGACTCGGCGGAAGCAGTATTCACATGCACCGAGCCATTGAAGTGCGAATCTACGGAGAATCAAGATACCTGCCAATGACATGGAAAACTGATTGCTAAACCCTGGGCCAGAGTGATGAGTCGTCAACAATAGCACATATTTGTTAAGTTGCTGGGAGAAATTTAGATAGTGTTTCAGAAATGACAACTTGGAGCTTGTGGTCGAATTGGGTAGCGATAATTCTCCGATACTCCCAACATCAGTGATGATTGTGAAATCGTTATAATTTCTGATAGAAAGGGACATTGCACGCCTGTGAGTTCTCAGAGGGCAAGGTCAGAGCATGGAGACGTACGTTTTCATAAATCGCAACGCCAGCTGTCATTAATGTGACTTGTGGTCTGAGTGTCACTGTCTATTGGACAGCACACTGAGTGGGAGACTGGAGTGTGGCAAGGCGGAACACCGGCCCGAATTCTTTACTGAGAAATAAGCTGACTAAGCATCGCACAGTCTTCTTTTGTTACCGCCATTGCTGGCTATTGTGACGCTGCCTTTGGTTGAAGGAGTCTCTCTTTGCGCAAGAAGTTGGGTCTATAGGCCATGTAAGCACTAGCTATGCCGTGTGGCCTGTAACTACTGCAATACTAACTCGGTCTCCAGTAGGCGTCAAACTTTCCTCGGAAGCGGCAACTTGTATTTCGGCCGTTAGTTCTAAATTGAAAGTAATTTTTCAGGTGCGACCCTGTTTTTACATCGCACTTTGTAAAACTTAACTCTTGTAGAATCCATGGTGACGCGTCTACCGCAGGAGCTCCTCGACAAGATTCTCGACGATCTAGACGGTGACCATGTCTCGACGATCTTCACCTACAGGTCAATCTCACTAACAAGTGGCTATTTTACTCCCTCTGCGCAAAAGCGCCTGCTCCGGAATATCAAGCTTCTTCGGCGATCCTGCAGACAATTCAATGCCCTCCTGACTGAGTCACCACATGTCGGGCAATACGTAAGGCGTCTGCACGTCTACAGTCATTCAGTTACTCCCATTACCGCCGAAGTTCTACGTCGCCTCCCCAACCTTCGTACTCTGAAAATCGACAGTGATGGACTATCGTCTGTCGCGGATCACCTGAATACCGGATTGAACAGTGTGAGGTGTTTAGATCTCTCGCTCATGCAACTGAGGGACGTCTCGACGTTACTCAAGGCCATCTCACTGTTTCCCTCCCTGGAGCTCCTCAGATTGGAGCGGGTCGGGTTGCAGGATAATCGATCTAAAGAAAAGACACCCAGGATTTCTGCGGGCACTGGCTGGGACCGGCGATACATCGTCTCATTGAGTATACTCAACCACGAGCCTATTGATTTTGATTTTGTAGATGATCCACTGATTGATTGTAATAATGAGGATCCCAATGCCCAGATTGCGTTTGAGCCCCCGACGGAGTGGAAGATGCCGTCGTTGCAGGCGCTGCAGATACGCGTAGATGATAATATTGTGCAGTCAATTCTGCTGAACAATCTTAGTGGTTCAACCCCTGCGGCACAGTTGGGGAAGCTGCGAGCTCTTAGGGTGACCGCGTCTGCTTTGACGTCGTTTGAAGTCATACAACGGCTGTTGGATAAGGTGCCTACAACGTTGGAGGAGCTGGTGATGTTTACCCATGCGCTGCCGTATAGTGAGTTGCAGGCTCACTTGATGCCACTCATTACTTATAGACCGATTGATTTAGCGGCGCGACATATCGATATGAGCAAACTTACGAAACTCAGATCTTTGTACCTACAAGTATGGATGAAGTACCCTCGCTCTTCGACACCCACACAAGATGAATATTTTTCGTGGCTTGTGAACATGTTCGCTACCATACCGGACTGTGTGCAAGATGTGTACATGAACGTCATTTTTGGGACCCAACAAGAAGATTTTCCGTTAAACGTATGGACGAACCTTGGCAAAATCTTCTCCCAGCAACGCCGCAAGACGAACCTGCATGTGGTGTTTGGCGATAAGGAGTTGGAAAACTATGCCCATTACTTCCCGAGTCAGACGTATTTCGAAAAGTCGATGAACAGGTGTTTGGGCACGTTGAAAGGACAAGGTCGTTTGCAAATCTGGACTGCACAGGAGTTTATGTATCGTGAAAATGGTGTGTACGTGGTTTTGAAGGAGTATTTTCTGTGCTCACGGTCGAGATGTTCTAGGCAATAAGAACTTCGCCGTGTTCGTTACACCGGAGTTGATCTTGTCAGCGTGAATGTCGGGGTGGAATTTTTTTTAAGTTATTATGGTTACGGTTCTACAGCTGTCGGGCCGCCATTTGTGATTTTCCGGTAATAGGACAACTAATTCGGTATTTATACCTTTTCACTTTTTTTTTTTTTTTTTTTTTTTTTTTTTTTTTTTCATTTGGAGATCTATCTGTATCATTTATCAATAACGTTACTTTCCATCACCCCTTTTGCCAATGGAAACACTGGAAGAACGGTTGAACAGGTTGTATGCGTGAAAGTTTCCTTGGGTTAGGGTCTGCAGGAACTGGCAGCAGTTTTCAATCTCCGCTACGTGTCTTTCTGCGACCCACGGTTTTGCCCTTTATTTTGCGGGCGCGCTGCGCAATGCTCAAGGAATTGACGCATATGGACTGTGTCACGCAGTTACAGAATGGACTCGAACAGGAACCTACTTCACCTCGACCAGGCGCAACGCTGACAACTAGTTCCCAAGCTCCTCACTATCATGTCGAATAGTCTCCTCTACCTCGCCTCTCGGTCGACTTTCCTTCAAGTCAGCCCGCGGTTCCTGTCACAAAGGCGAGGAATCCAGAGAAGTACGATGTTCGAGAGATTTTTGAAGGTAGGGAGCGTGTTTATTGCGTTTCGGGTCTATTCGTATTGATCCGAATCACAGGCAATAAACGGGAGCTTGTTGTAGATTTGATGGCAAAGGCGAAGCAAGTTGAATATCTCATACAGCCCCTACCACAGCTAGAGCCGGAGGAGGAGCAGGTATGAGGTCAGTGCTATGTCTGCATCATCTACTAGTGTTCACCAAGACGTGATCTAGGCGAAGAGATTGCAAAGCCTTCAAGAAGAAATGAGTGTTGCCGACGCTGAATACGCCACGGCTCTGAAGAGGACAAGTAGGTTTGCTCCTACCGTTGCTTTCCAAGCTCACCTTTATCCAACAGAGACACTTCATGCGCAGGTTTCTGATGGCTTGAAGGCGATGCTTTCCGACAACCTTGACCCCGCTCAATGATTTGTTGCCTGATAGCTGAACCGGAGCGAACGAGACGCGGCTCCGATGACGACGCTGGTTACCTTTGCTGAGGTATGTTTTGTCATTTCCCTCGTGGTTGTACTGTGAGCTAAAAGCTACAATTCTGTGGCTAGGCCCATTTGCCGATGCGGGCGGCACCGTATACCTATTGACGTACTAGTGCATCGTCATCCACTACGGAGAGAGAGCGGGGCTTGTTTACCGACGTCGTCCCTCTCATTCAACTGTGCGATGTCAATCTTACCATCTACTTGGCACAGGGCTAAGCGACGTTAGTACCTTGTCGGTACGTCGGTGAAAGATCCCGTCCTTCCTCAATCACAGTACGGATCTGGCGGCTCTACTCTCTACGCGCGAGATCACCCGAGCAAGCTGTCGCCGGTAATCTACTACGACCTAGATGGCGTTAGAGCAGTGGTCCGCTCAATTACCTCCGTAGCCTTACCTCCATTGCTCCACTGTAGCGGCACCGATTGCACGTCAATTATGAACCCCGTACATTATCATCCGCAGCCATCTTGAACGATCTTCAGGAACTTTGGGTTACAATGCCGGCGCAGGATCTGGTCCCTCTTAATCGAGTATTCCCGCCGCGCTGAAAGTGCAGGACCAAGGGACTAGATACTAAGGTTCTTGTGCTCCTTTAGGTACGTTCCCTTGGTCGTGATTTTTGCCTTGACTCATGCTCGGCCTGTTAGACAAAGTTTTCCGGATAGCCAGACCTCTAGGAGTGATAGTATAGATCCAGGAAGGTGGGGTGTGTTTTCATAACCATCATTTCACGTTTCTTTCTGACTCTATCAATCAGAACAACATTTCATGGGATGGCTCCTGCCATATCTACTTAAGTTCCATGCCAGACGTCGAAGTCGCCTTTCGAATATCAATCCACCATCTGTGTGGAGAGGTTGCCGGCAATACTTGCGCCAACCTTAACACCTTGTTCAGGAGTCAATTTAAATTTATTCTCCTACATCGCCCATCGCCCATTGCCACTTGCTTTTATTTTTAAATGTGCGAAGACATCGCGCGCTAGCTGTCACGGTTCATTTGAATCGTTCAGCAGTAATATTACATACTGATTTACTGGTAACGCGTGGTGCCGCTGGTTGGTTCCGTGGCACAGGAATGCTCTGTAATGATCTATATCCGTTCCTGTGGAACTACGTGTTATCGTGATGCTTGGGTGCAGAGTGACCTCTACTTCATTTTTTTTACACTTCTAGGATTTATCTAGTGATTGATTCACTCAAGCGACTATCTCCGGACTAGTTGTCGTTCCTTCGCTTCTGCATCTCCCTTAAGCGGCTACACAAGGCGCACGACATATCATGTCGATGAACGGCGACGCTCTAACTGCCACACCTTGAGTTTTACCCTTAGGGGATGTGCCCTGTACTTCTTACTTTCGACCCTCAATACGTCCTAAGCGACCTCGGGAATCAATTTACTCGCAGGTCGTTCCTATTAACCGACCGGACGATTGTTGAAGCGATGGTCTAGTGAGCTACTTGTTTACTCTCGCGACGTATCTCTTACTAAGTTGCTTCCAGTTTACACGTCATATATGGTGATGTTCATGCTCTCGGCTACGAAAGAAGTCTTCTTCCAAGGCTCGACCTGACTTCGGTCCCGTAGGACCGTACTGAGCTGCTAGCTCTCCCCAGTTGAGCGCGAGGAACTGTCTCCCAATTATGGTGCATCTTCCGCTCCTCGCATTCACATTTTCTTCGCGCGAGAAGCCGTTCATCTTCGAACGCGGGTACTGAGTCTTCTTCGTCTCTTCTCATCTACAGAATGAGGATGCCGGAAGGTTCCTTCCCTCCTAGTCAGACGGACTCCCCTTTACAGGAGTGGACTCCTCCTCAGTACTTCGTACCTGGGTACGCCGGCGCCGCCCAAGAAGTGTCTTCCTCGCGTTTTGGTCGCATTCGCTTGACCCAGCTATGAGACGCCGTCGTGTGAAACGTTTCATTGGTCCTTTCGGCCCCCCGGTGCAGAATGCCGCTGATTCTATCCATCTTTCAAAGCTATTTCTGATTTGCTTTATCATTTGCGTTGTCTTCCATCGCTGGCTGTGCGGCACAATAGCCAACCACAATGATCCCCGGAACCCTGTATATCTTAACCTGCCTTTACTTGTTCATTATGGAACTGGAACTCCGTTGGCTTCTATCAGTTCGATCCGCCAAGCCGAACTCCTGATCCGGATGGCGATGGTCGCGCTGTGCGGGGTGCTATTGAGCCTCGTGTTGCCGAAATGGTGGTTTTGGGGGATGTTTAAGTTGTACACGCGGCTTGCTTGGACGGACTTCAAGAGGATAACGACGTTCGATTTCCTTCCTCAGCATACGTTCGTCCCTGAGTCTGGTGGCCTTTAGGTGAGTACACTTTCTCTCCGCCTGTCATGTCCTCGAACTCTGAAGCCCATGACCTCATGTCTTCAGGTTTTATGGCATGCCAAATGCAGATAATTTTCAGCCGGGAATCAATGGCCATGAATATTTCAATGTATCTTCATTGAGAGCCCTGTGCGACTGATGCTCATCGGATATCAAGTGTGGATGAGTTTTACGAATGCACGCGCTTCTCTTATCGAAGTGGTTCGCTTTTTCTACCATGATTACTCATGTACACCCAAGACGCGTCGATTACATTTTTTGACATTCCGGTTACATGCAAGTGTGGTACTTCGGAGCCCGGACCGAACCCCCCTTTCGAAAGTACCTCTCTAGAAGCCGAAACTGTTCTCTCTAATTCAGGCTTTGTTGACTTCGAAGAGGAAGGGCTCGAGCCGCGTGGAAACGGAGGCGACCGCAAGGAATAACGGAAATGTGGCATTACATCGTTTTCTTGCTCAGTCTGTAGTCGTCACTTGTTTGTTGCGGCCACATTGACGCGTCATGATCGACTTGATCACCTGAATGCCCTATTGTGGTCAGGATTCTGGGCGGTTTCGTGACCAGTAAATCTAGAGCTTTCCAAATGCACCTCTATTTGGCGTCAAACGAACATGTGCACTATGTACCAGCTTCCGGTAATCTATCGCCGCTATCAACATACCCCTTATACTTCTTTTCTGGGTGGCCGACGCTTGCAGCTATCACGTACTGTGTATACCATCTGTACCTCGGCGCAGATGAGCGCAGGGTTCAACAAAGGAAATCAGACGAGACGACCGTCGGGTGGTATGCGCAAGGTTTCATCCCGATTTGTCGACTTCTTGTGCCTGCCTAGGTTGGGGGGACGAAAATGGAGGGATGCTGCTAGTGTCTTTGCGTTTCTTGCCAGACGCGGCGCAGCGCGAAAGTAACCTAGATACGACGATTGGCGGTGAGTCATCCTGACTCGATAGCAGTGCTTGTGCATATGCACATTGCGCTGAGGCTATATACCGAGGCTCGGGAATTTCATTCTTGGGGCTGTGCCTGGGATCGCCTACCTCAAGTGGGCAGGCATACATGCAGACCAGACTTTCTATTCGGACCGGTAGTTTTCGTTCTGCCTAGTTTTTTCCCCCTTCATTTAATTTCTCAAGTTCAAGGATCATTGATGACTCTGATGTATTCAATAGCGCAACTGCAACTTCACAGGAAAGTGTTCCGAAATTTAGTAGGGTCACCGAGTTCTGTGTATCCTCGAGTCAGACGAAGCATCACGACCCTGCTCAGAGATCGACATACTTCCTTGGCCACTCATCCTCCTTTCTTTTCGCCGCCGAGATGTGTAAGAATATTGGAGTCATTATTCACGATTACAAGTCATGATTTCGCTTGTTCGGTCTCTCTTACCCAGAGTCACCTATCTCGCCGCGCAAATTCGGCTAGCCAATGATGTGTACTACGTGCAGTGTAATGTCCCCCTGATATCTCGGATCGATACCAGGGGTACATGGTTTCATTTCTCACATGGAGTTGGACCTCCTGCAGCTTGTTAACCGAGTTGCCGTTCATGCCTTGGTAACAGAGGACACGGGGGCAGTCTTTTCACGATTTCATATCATAGAACGGTGAGCTCAATCCCGAGAGCAATTTTTATGGACGGTACTAGCGTTTCGCCGAGGTTTTCTCACCACGATTCTACGGTTATCAGTACAAATCTTCGAAATCAGCGGTCTGTAAAGTCCATGACCGTCGACCGAGTTCCTACTCAGATTGAGTTGTGTTTTTTTTGGGACTCTGTAAAACCACCGACTGGTTTTGGGAATGAAACACTTTATTAGTCGTGAATTGACAAGCTGAAGCATCGGAGGCATCTAGCCAAAGTAGTACTCCAGTGACAAGTGGAATGTTACTTTGCTCTCTTCGTGCGCATTAAGCAAGTCCACAACGTTTCATTCTCCCGAGGGCGCAGCCCGATAGAATGATCGAGGCTTGGAAGATTGGCAATGGCAGTCCGGGGAGTGGCCGCCACCTGACGGCATCATTACCCCCGAATCACTGATTCCGCGGCTTTGCGGCAAAGCCTTAGGCAGGCTGAAATGAAACAAGCCAGCAGGCCGATGACTAGAGGCAGATTTGATGAGAAAACATTCAAGCCATGATAATTCTATAATTCGTTTGTATTCGTATCACAATTCTACAACATGGTTATTGTTCAAAATGAAGGAGAGGTGAATGGAACGCATAATGGTCCACCGGGGATGGTACAGAATTAAAAGTACATTGTGTCTTCAACAAACGTGAATAACATTTTAAAGGGCATGCTGTAGGGTATAGACTTGATGAAAATGGTATTGAGTTTGGCAATCTGATGTTCACGTCAGCTTGGGTAAAACTGACGAGGAAAAAGTTCGACGTACCTGGGTATCGGTGCTTAAACATGGTTCCTCCATCTAATGATGGGCAGGTGACCGTTTCCGTGAAAACACCTTTCGAAGCCAACGGGGCGCCCACTTCTGGCTTCGACATGAGAAACTTGACGGAGAGCGCGTGAAAATCTGGTGATTGCTTCGTAAAGACATGAAGGATTCTGAAACACAGGTTAGCCTGATTCTAGAGTGCTGGAGGCATTGCTTACCATCAGCCTCGTTAGAGTCACTGAATCGGCTACCGCCACATTGGCCCCGTTCTGAGCAGGTATCTAGAAGAGGCTATTGAGCTAAAACGATGCGACAGCGGACGCAAGAAACTTGCCGTCTATGCTTGTGCATTGACTCAATTTAGATTTCTGATAGCTGCCGGTGGAACGTTCGAGGGTCTTTGGTCGTCGAAAGCGAGGTGCCTCGCCTCCGTCTCGCATGAACAAAAAGCTCCTCTGGTCTTCCTCTCGGTTCTGATTCCAGAGTGTGAGGTCTGCCACGTTCATGAGCACTATTCAACATAGCACTGTAAGAGTACTCACTGTAGTAAGAGCCGGTATGCATTGTTGAAGAGAATGGATCTGAGGTAGCGCCTGAGTTGTTCAAGGCTTGGACCTCCGTGCGGTATGGATCGAAGTTAACGCGGAAGCTGGAGGGAGGGGCACCACCTGAGCGACGAGGGCTGGGCATTGTGAATGAGGTAGAAGAAAAGAGGGCGTGGGGTCGATGAGTGGTATATGAACAGAGTGTGTACAGTGAAATTCAACGGTCATTAAGGAAAAGCATGCGTCGTTATATATTTTGCAGGATCAGGGAAGCCAAGATCAATACAAATCGAGCGGACGCCAGGGTCGCGGAAGAAGATCACGCACAATACGACGTGTTTTCTTCGATCAAAAGGGCATGAGCTCAAATCAGCCGAAGAGGCCGTAAAGAGGCTCTCAGTTTTTGGCATTCGACGTCGTCATAGTGAGATCCTGCCCGCCTGTGACAAGATTGCGGTCGGCTGCGATTTCGGATAGATCAATTATGATGTCCTACGTGGAATGCATGCTCACCGTTGGGACTTTAAGGTGCCGATACAAGCAGAGGCAGGACCATGTTTAAGACGTCAGAGTCACGGCAGAATAAAAATCGAACCCCAGATAGTTAGAAGGGGTGTACGGCTGCGGTCGGATAAAGGCGATATTTTGACGTGAGTATTTGAGGTAGAAAGGCGGCGGTATACAATTGAAAGTAGCGGTTCAAATAGACCCTGACAACTGCGAGAAGCGCCACTGGCACAAGTGGCGATGGCCGGTTGTCAAATAATTGCACCTGGTCCAGTGAGCGCAGAATGAGAAAGAGAACGGTCTGTGCTACGGGATTTAGATTTTGCTTTGAAACGCGGGATCGCAAATTCCAGCAAATAACCGTCGTCCGAAAAGTCGAGAGAGAAATGAAGAGCAGTTTTACTCTCCAGTTGAGTTATATTTCCCTCTAGAATTCGAAATCAAGTCGTAGGCAAGATTTTTGCACGCTGTGAGTCGCAGGAGGCGTGGCGCTTGATGGCGGCTCAGGTCAAAGGGCAAGTTCCAGGAAAGGTCTTCCGGGCCGGATTCCCAGCGAAAAATACTTTTCCCACGTGCACAAAAACAGAACCGTTAGGGATGCATAGGGAAATTGGCACGGAATCCATCGCCTAGGCTTACCCATATTCTCGTTATTCTCTGTCAATTCCCGGGCTTCGTGCACTTCAAAGTTCGACTTCAGCTTTTCGTTACGAACGTTCCAGCGGCTTAAGTTCTTATCGCAGTGGGACGTTCCTACCGTAACCGCGCCCTCTGCCCATTGTCAATGCTGGCAGGTGCAACTTTTTGCCTTCGCTCTCGTGAGTGACCACATAATCTGATCGTTTAGTGTTGCGCCACAATGATATGATATATCACAAGCACACGATCTTACTTCCGCTCTACACTCCTGCAGAGGTTGTTTGTACTCAAATATCAGCTTTACCGTAATGTCAGTGGTGAATAAGTATTACAAGCGGTTTTCCAGGCACTGGGAGGTACCGAATCATCGCATCGTCTGTGTATGCGACGGTGTTTTTCTGTTCCTGTTACAGCGATTACGTTCCAAATTCAAGCACACTGCAAATATCAAAGGTCCGGGCCCATTATACATCCCGTTGAATGTCACTTTCAATCTGACGCTAATGTCTCATTATAGAATCCGTATCTGATTCAAAGAGCTATATACCACAATGGCCTTCGAGGTCGGGATGGGACGGCAAATGTCACGTAAGCATCGCATTGATACATGGAATTGCTAGAATTTTTCTATCAGCGTAAGAATGTTCGTCCTCGGAAATCTCCCCCCAGCTGAGGCTTCTAAATCCTAAGTACTTGATATGAATCGCCTAGTCTTCTTCTGTAGTGGATATGCATACCAGACAACTGGCACCATATTACTACTCATATAGTGCATTAAGGTGCCGCAGGCGCTCTCTCTATTGTCGTATTCAGCTCTTGCGGTATGCATGCGCCCGTATCTAATTTTCAAATCATCAGGCAATAAATTGGACCAGAGACCTGTGACTGAGTCGATTTTCTGGAATTTTCTGCCGTCGCTACAACGTTAGAACAGAGATGATTGGGGTAGGAAGGGGTCTATCGGTGGAGGATCTTCCCTGTCGTTCGAGGATACTCTATTCCAATTTAAAGGGTTCAGCGGTCAAGACGTATTACTCTCCGCTCGAGTTCGAAACTGTAAAAATTCCTCAAACTGTTGGATTTGACGATAGTGCATGGGTTCTTGCGGTCACGCAATCTGCGGCTCCTTGTCATAGAAGGTCATGAGCCTTTCGAATGCCAATTGCTACGTTCTCCAAATTCCAAGTAGGTTCTGGATGTTTTGGGGCCATAACATCATCTATATATTCAGAAAGTTCAGAATATCCTGTCATGATTAAGGGCATTTATTATCGGTAATTACAGGGAACGATCCGTACTCCGAAACAACGTCAAGTCAACGTACACTTGAATATGAACAGCTGTCTATATTGGATACCTGTCTCCCCGGTCTGTCGGCGGTGATGCCTTCCCGGGAAATCAATTCTGTCACAGCCATGAAACACCACCACTCTTTAATGAATGTTAGCAACCACAGAGGGTTTGGTCAGGTTCGAACCTTCATCCTGGACAGATGCTGACGGTACAAAGAACGGTGACTGTAGTCCACAAAAATGCAGCATCCATACATAAGGAACAATCATACCGAGATTTTCGGAGTGATACAGGATGAGGGCGGTTACGGCTTCCATCTCTATGGTGCCTCCATACATGCATGTGAGTAGGCAGAAAGCAATTCTCGTAGCCAGCGAGAGAGCCGCAAGAAGAGCATGGGGAAAATCTACCGCTTCCGTAAGAATTGCAACTTGTCCAAACTCACATATCTAGGAATGACGAGAACGCTCCATGAGTCGACGTATGGCAGAGAAGGACTTCTCGTTGCATGGAAGATAATGATACAAACAAACATCTATAAAGAAAAAAAATGGATGTTCAGTGCCGTCGCGACGAGATCCTGCTACGTTATTGGCGTTCCCAGTCCACGAGTATCGAAGCCGTCAAGAGATTCATTGGTGATCTTGAATATACAAAAGCAAGTCGGACCAAGGTCGAAATTGTATCCGGCCCGGTCTTCGCACAGTAAGTCACCGGTTTGAGGTTTTGACATGGGGCGCCTCTGGAGGCCCGGTCCGCAATGAGAGGTAGTCCTGTACGTACTGGTGCCAAAGAAGAGAGGTGAGTTCGACGGTACTGACGACCTCAGGCGGGCGAAGCTTGAAACGAGGCCGAGTCTTCAAATTCTCTCCTGGACTTCTATCTTTTAGTATCTGTCTACCTAAAGCAGCGAATTAGGGCACCTCCAATCACAGAACGGAAGATAGACAAACTGGGTCAGATCCGAGAATCTCTGAGGGACGGAGAGATACAGATTTCGGTTGCGTCTCGTAGAGCAATAGATAATCGATGGTCGCCAACCGGATTGACAACGCGTGTAGTAACTTGATTTTTGTGTCGTCATTATGAATGTCGATCAACAGATGATTGGCCGAGTACTAACTGTGCTCCCAGATGTCGTACGTAGCATTTCACCGAAGTTGGAATCTGTGATGAGTGAGTTGATAAATGACCGCAGCACTGGGGAGGACGCCACTAACCTCATATAGTGGTACATAGCACCTCTTTGCTTGCCGAGGGTTAGATGGCAACGATACGCGGAGGTCGCCTTCAGAGTTAACCTTGAGAGCTGGGAGCTAGAGAGCATTGAGAATAAGCAAAGGCAAGACGCCAAAGGGAGATAAGGAGACCTCACTTACATACCGTCCCTGGTATTGGAACCGGATCAACGATTCATACAAGTCCTATGGAGCATAGACTACGGTTACCCGGGATCTCAACTGAAAAGCGAGACTTCATGCATTGAGCACAAAAATTCATGAACAGCTCAGATACGAAAATAGACATCCTACGAGTTTTGGCGAACCATGAATTACGAGAAATGTGCTGCTTCTGTAAAGGCGAGTCTCATATGAAGTCAAATTGAAAGTGCTTCAATGTATAATCCTGATCCGAGTTGAATTCGAATACATTCACGTCTCGTACTGGGACAAGGTGACGGGAGTGGGGGAGGCCAAGCCAATAGTATCTAAAATGTAGGGGAAAGGTAAGGCCTAGTCTGCGTCAAAGAGATGATTATTACCCTAAAAATCTTGAATAGAGTGCCATGGTACTAAATAATCGGGTGACCTGTGGCTTTGGACACTCCACCGTCGTACATTTGATGTACGAAAGGAAGAGGTGGCGCTGGATGACCCTGGGAATTGCCTCATACGGTCGTAGCAGTCTATCGGTACGGCAAAATATCCAGTCACGTTCAGAACGACAATGAACACCGGCATTTATCCAACCTTGGAGTCGGGTCCGAAGCACAATGAAAGCTGGCGGAAGATGGCACCACTACTATGCTTGAAATGTGCATCATATAAAATCACCAGGAAGTCCCTAACTTCTTTGGCGCTAGACGCGCGAAAGTCCTCTGGCTAGCTCGAGGCAGGTTGTCCTCTCTTTCAAGATGACAGATTCCCCGCCTAATTAATGTAATGCCCTCGGGCGGGACGAGCTCACTATCAATCCTCGTTGTCTCCGCGATCGATAGGCGCCACGGCAACCTAATGACGTGCGTCTATCGTCTGAGTGGCTGAACTCTCGACTGAGACAAGACGGCAGGAAGGGTAAACAAGTCCTCAGATGCGTCGAAGGCTTAGAATTGTCAGTCTAAGGGCAGAGACTGTATCTAGCGTTGTGCATTTGAGCCCTTAGTGAACAAGGACTTAGCGAGGGCGCTGACCGCTCACTTGAGAGATGTGCGAGATTACACGACGTGCTACTCCACGAGGAATCCACCGCAGGGAATGGAACGTTTCCAGTAGGCTTTAGATCTCGTGAATGTCAGATAGGTTGGAGATGATGCGATGTCAAACGACCGGCTCACTTTCGGGTCTTATCAACGTTGCATCATTCCGAGCCGCGAGTCCAGTCCCTTTCGGCGAGTAGCCGAAAAAAAACTTCAGTTTTTGAGGGTTGTGGCTGAGCGGAAGCTCTCGTGTATGACTTTAAGGGTCGCGTCCGAGCAAAATATATAGTTGTCCCGCCGTCACTGACGAGCGAGGTCAAACAGGGATGTGCGTTACGAAAGGGGTCTTCAAGGGAGCCGCAGGGCGTAGCTAGAAGCAACGCCTTGAGGGCACAAGCAAAATTTGGTTTCGATTTACGACATTTCGGGCCGACACTTCGTGAGAATTGTGGTTGCTGTAAGAAAGCGAGCCACTGAAGGCTGGTATGTACAAGTGCTCCTACGGTCTGAACCAGACCTTGAGTACTTGAAGAAAAGCAGGAAAATGAGGGGGCCGATTTATAAAGCATAGGCGCTTGCCCGGCTGAATAACCTTGGTAGTTTTTGATGCAACCTACTAGAGACAAAAAAAGACCTGGGTGCCAGGGTAGCAGGAGCTCCAAAGTTCGATGGAGGACACTGTTATGCCGCTCGATTCTGTCTTCGATACATCCAGAAAAGTAGAGGATTTACAGAGGAGATCCTGGTCTGCCGCTAGGCATACGGATAGTAATCAACATGGAAATTCAGGATTAAAAATTGCGATTCTGATCACGTGCTATAATGATATCATAGCCCTGAAAAATGTCAAGACCCTTGCTGCGTCTGTTCGACAAGCTCAGTCATCTGGGACATGTGTTGTGATTCGATGTACTCGTACTTGCTCACAGGAAAACTCGGTATCCCACCCAGGTGGCATGGTTCCTGTTCCGCCGCCTTTCTCGGGTTACCCTCTTTTTAGTCACCGTCTTGAAGCACTGTAGATTCATTACCTAGTAACGGCATCGGTGGAGAGACCGCGCGTTCATGATATCACGGCGAACTTGCAAGGGATTACGGGTGTACTTGAGGCCGTACGTTACCGTCTCTGTTCGTTCACGGCATCAGTGGAGCTGGCTTCTATTAGTTACTGATTCCGTTGGTGAAAGAGTGGCGGGAAGGAAGCCGTAGCTGAATGCTGCGTTCTACTTGGGACATCATCCCCTCAGGGACTGCCCTTTCTACCGGCCTTGTTCGTCAATTACCCTGATTTTCTCTGTATGCTTTCCCTACTGTACGTGTGCGCAACTCTGTTTTATATCCTGGACTAACGTTAAATGATATGATGATACTTGGACGAGGTTGCCTCTGGAGGGCAACGTCACTGGTCGAGAACTTCCTCCAGTCGAACAAGAAGCATCATAACCTCTCGATCCAATTCCCCCTCTCGAGAAGCCTGAACCTAGTTTTTAAACTTCTCAATTCATAAACGGGATTCAGCCGGATGAATAACCAAGTATCATTACTTGATTTATACTACAACATAACAAATGACGCTTTTCAATGCACCAACGAATTCCGGAAGATGGATGCCTAGAAATTCGGCGGTGGTGTTGTTACGGTTCCTGTGGACCAGAAAGAAAGCGCTCTGAGGGCGCTCGTACGAACACGGGGTATCACGAATCACGAGAGTGAGGCGGTTCAGAATTCAAATTGGCCCTGCGCAACGCATGGTTGCATTGGACATGCCAATACAGTTGAAGTCATTCGCGATAATTTCTCACGAGTGCTAGATAGAACTCGTACGAGGAGATTCAAACACACCACGGTTTCGTTGATGAAGTATAGTATAATGGCGAAGGGGAAAAAATGCATTTGGAGGGTGGGTGTGTAGAAATTGTCTCCCCGAAAACGGTGCTTAGGGGAATCAGGGACAATATGATTAACAGGATACCACTTGTAATTACATGTATCGAACAGATTGATGAAACTCACATTTTAAGCCCTCTCTAATCCAGCTACTGATATCATGAGGTTCATTGGTCATGTGTGAATACTGTTCCAGAAAATCGTAGTCGGTGTCTATCTTGACCGACTGCAAAAGTGAGATTCTTGAGGATCCATCTTTGAGAATCCACCGTGATTGAATCATATCGACGAGAAGACGGATTCCCGCTTTTGCGACGCCACTAAGATGGAGAATACGCAGTCGCGGGAGATTTATGGACCCGGAAACGGGATGTAACATCAGTGCTTTGACGACTTCAGCCGTAATGGTATCCTTATCCAAGCTGATCAGTTGGAAGTCTTCTAGCACCTCAAGGGAGGAGATGACATGGCATAGGTCCTTCACAGCAATACCCTCGCCCCCGCAGAAATGGAACAAAACGAGAGGAGGGTGGGAGCGCTCAATGAGACGTTTGATGGCAGCGAACGCACCCTCGGGCACGTACTCAGTACTACTCTCGGGGCAGGTAACTTTGAGTTGCCGAAGTTCAGGCAATGTCAGCTTGTCTAAGACCTGCTGAAGTGCGATTTGACCGCCGTCGCAGTCGGACCGTAAGTCTAACAGACGGTACTTTCGACGAAGGACAGGAACCACCGCTCCGTTCATGGACGGGAAGCCGCACTGTAAAATACAATCCTGGAGGTGTGTAATCCGTTCGAGGCTTGAAACATGCGTAGATGTATCTGGGCCCGCGTTGCGAAAGTACCAGCATCTGTAATCGGTGACTTGTTCCCAGGGGAGGGAAAAGTAACCCGTGGGGTGGCTCACGTCTACGAGCTCGAGATAACGTAGTTGAGGACAGACTGGGAACAGTTTCAATGGTTCATTGATAATGCCCGCGTCTGTCAAAAGAATGAAAAGGGCCCGTAACGATGGAAGGGAAAGTCGAAGAGAAGGAATCGGCCTGAGCATCCTGGATGGAAGATATAATCGAAGATCTCGAATATTGTCAGAAAAGGAATAAAGTATCATGACCAACTGAGGAGGAAGTTCATCAAACATGTATGTCAGATCTGGGCAAGAAATGATGATTGACAATGGATGCTTTCCTGCGCGACTCAGTTGTCGACCGAGGCGCCGAACATATTGGTAGGCGTTAGGACCAAAGTTCGCGCCGGTAATAAGAACGTTGATAGCCGCCCACAGCTGTGGGAAACCCAGAAGCACGTCTCGCCATTTCTTGCATACGCCTTCAAGGGCCCAGAGAGGGTTCCCTACGGCATGAAAATTCCAACGAAACCTGGGAGTTAAACCAGCATCCGGTGTCCAGCTTGCACTGGGGAAAGTGGGAAATTCAATGGTGTCATGAAATATGTGCGACCATATTTCGGGGGGAATGCGTCGGACAGGGTCCAAAACAGGTTTCCATTTCTGAATCTGCACGTCGACCTCAAGTCGTTCCTCCTGCAAAGCAGTTATTCTCTGCTCGTTCGAAGAGATACATCGTTGGAGGTTCAAGATCAATTTTTTTAAATAAGTTGATTCTTCATCGATTTCCTTTTTCCGCGTTTGGCATGAGGACATGATGTGCCTCAAGGCCTTTGTTTTGTCGTCGTCAGGTGCTTCGTTTGATCTTTTTAAATATGCGAGATCGGCCGTATCCACAGTTGGATGAGCCGATGTATCACGACTAAAAGAGTTGGCTTCAGAGTGATTGGGACAGTCGCATCCTGTACATAAAAGGGATGTGGCGGGTAGAAGAACCATGGCTGGAAGGAGGCCAGGATGAGACTAAGTTTACGAAGGTAAGAAATCACTTACAGAATGCTAAGCAATCCGATCTTGGAAGCCAGAGATAATGGGACAATGGTGGTGAGAGAAAGAATAAAAAACTACAGCTTTAGCGCTTCACGATCCAGTCGCTCAGAACGTGATCAATCATCAGATGACCTTGAACCTAATCAATGTCTGACTCCTTGGGAAATTCGGGGAGTCTTTACCTACAGGGTAATCCGAATTATTTCCCCCCGCTTGGACTCGGAGCTGCGGGAGGCTGCCATCGAAAGCATGATGTACGTAGTTTCCATTTTGACTCTGAGTCTGGTAGCATTGGACAGATAATAGGCGATATATCATAGCCGAAATATCTTGTCATCAGATGTAGGTGTTACAAGTATCTGCTTGCCATCGACTTCCCGCGAGAAAAGATTGTCACCAGGGCAGCAAGACTGAATACAGTTCGGACCTATGGCAAACTAAAATATGTCAATGACATGGCATGGCATTATAAGATAGAAGTATAGGAAAGGGAAAAATAGCACATACCTACAGCTTGCACCCCGTATGTAAACTTGAATACAGCGAAAGAACTGGTACAATAATAGTTCAACAGAAAATTGTATCCCATATATCTTTGAGCGATTGAGGCATCACGCCTGCTGTGTTTGGGTCTCAGTAGAGCTTGAAACTTGATAAAAGTCAGGTTTCCGCCTTTTCGTGGCCGGGTCGTGAAGTACTCTTGGAGGGTACGGTACGGCAAGGTATGCAAAAGGTATGGGGATCGTGCACGTGGCCTATCGGCCCAGTATCGGCAAGTCACGATCATTACACCATCGTACGTCATGACACGTGACATTCGGGCAGTACTGCTTCACTGCTTATTTTCACTCCCCAGTCTTGACTAACGTCGTTGTTTGACTAAAAGGTATGTATCATCCGTTTTCCTACACGTTCTTACCCTAAACGATAGTCTATACAGCCCGTAATGACTCGCATATCATACAGGTATCAGTAATGCTTCGCGACTACGTAATTATGAAGCACAATTCGCGGGGCAAGATTAGAATACCTAACGAACAACGACCTGGAAAGTTTGAACCATAGCTAGATCTTGATGTCAGTGGGCGCTTAAACGCGTTGGCTCGGCCGTTTTCAGGTCGGTATTCTTTTGTAATCCAATACTGCGATAGCACCACCCGGAACAGAGGGATAGCCTAGGTACGGCTTGTTTCATAACTATCACCCTTCACTCATAAAGTCAATTGTGTGCAGCTCGCCAAAGGAGAAAGACCGTCCTGACAACAGACTAGCCACATACAAAGATGATCATGCATCTTTGCGCCCCGACATGATTGCCCTGCATTCTTCAATGTAATAATTGTGAAGGCACCCATGGTTTTATTTCTATTCTATCGCTACTCATAGTATCCTGTTATCTTATACAGAAGCAATGAACGGCAAGCAGTGCCCGGTTTTTACCGACTGAGGACATCGGCCACTCACCCCCGATACATACTATGCTCCCCGCCTTCTATCTTACATTGAGCAGGGCTACATGCAAATGCCTTGATCACTCTTGCCGCCGGGTGCGCCGTCTCAATCTCCTTTCTCTTCTTGACGCATGAAAATCAACCAGATGGCGATTGTGCACCTGGGTCCTATCTTCACTGTAATGACATCCATCCACATCGCCGCCAGGCTGGTGACGGCTTTCCAACTTCGACTGCTGCGATCACATTCTATGATATATCGGGGCGGACGGTCCAATGCTTCTCAGATTATAGCAGAGAGCGCGGGTTCTCTGTGGCCATCTGATGAAAACCACATGACAAAGTTATTGATATGTGATTGGCATACCCAAGCAGCGGCATTGTAAATATATACCTCGACATAGTTGCTCCAGACTTATGACACCACATCTGCTCGAACGTCAGGGCCTGGTTTGAAGATGTGTATTTGTGCCATGTACCATAATCCAGGTGTGATGTGTCGTGATGCCGGGGGAGCCTGAACTGCGTGGCGTAGGCTAACGACCTAGATAAAGCTCCGAGTACCCAAAAAAAGGACTACACGAAGCCTTGAACCTGACCCGTGTTACATCTAAACACGTGCCGGTTAAGTATTTAACGATGCCGCGCGCTTGACACTTCATAAGCGCCCTCCTGCACACCTACTACCAGCATTCAACGATGGCGCCACGACGTCCTCGTGTGGGGAAGCTTCAAGGGATTTTATCCATGCCTGTTGAGATGTGGCTCGAGGCCAGTTTTCATGTCGTCAATCCATTAAGATATGTGGCTTAACTCCCGCTTGCAGATTTTGAGCTTCCTCAGCCCCCAGGACGTTCTACAGCTAGCACGATCCTCCAAAGATCTTCGCTCAATATTTATGAGTCGGTCATCGACACCTATCTGGAAGGCGGCTCGTAGAACGGTTGACTGTCCTTCTCCGATAACAGGCTTCTCGGAGCCAGCATGGGCGAACTTGATGTTCATGAATACATGCCATGTACGTTCATCTCTCTCTTTGGTAACTAGCCTCGACAAGCTACTTCATGTGCTGCCAGTTTTGTTGGAAGAGCGTTGTGCGCCAGATCGATTTTGTGTTTCGAAGGCGAATATGCTCGAAATGCCGGAGCAAGCAGTGAAGTACTCAGCTCACTGTTTTTTGGCACAGTCCTGACGCCTCTCTACAGTGTAGTGTCTCATCCGGAGATGACTGCCAATGAAGACCATCTTACTTCAATCATGACACTTTTACCTACTAGAACGTTGTCAAGTAAGTTTTGTGTCCTTTTCTCACAAGACACCAGATTCTTAACGGACGATGATCAGATCAACGGCCCAGATGCCTACCCCTTCAATATTTACGGGAAGAATTCGAGGAGGTCCGAGTTCAGTTTCTTTTTCTTCCACCAGAAATAAAGGAGGGTTACTGTCAAGAGAGGAGAAGATATGTGGAGGAAGTGACTAGTGTACGTTTCTTCGCTGTAGTGAAGTTTCTGTGACGATATCCCAAACTAGTTCATATCCGTTGGTAAAGCATGGTGTCAAAAAATGGAATACGAGCGCTTAGCAGAGCGTCGACGGGTGAAAGAGAATAGAGCATCTGCGTAAGTGTATCGTACAATATCCTCTCTGCTCTGTTGGAAAACAGTTTAATTTCAGCATAAAAGAGAGGCTTAAAGCGCTTGGTTACGGAAAGGCTTTCGATCAGCCGGATTTTGCATTCAGTTTTCGACGTCACCCTTTCGTTCAACAGCCTCGGGCCCTTACACAGCAGGGTGAGATCCTCTATTATTCTCTCAGGAGATGATTTTGATTAGTAGGTATAGGCTGGTACAAAATATCGGATACACTCATTCGACTTGCAAAAGAGGCGAACGAGAAACAAATACACCAAGAGCACGTATCTCAAGTTCGTCAGCGAATTCTCATGTCTCGAGATTGTGCGCGTCAGGGCTACCACCGTTCTGCGAAGAGTGTTTCTGAACATGTTTCAGTCGTAAACTCTCGCATAGCCTTAGCCAGTTCCGTCTTCGAAACCTTTTTTCCACGAAGATCACCTCATTCTACCACCATACCTTCCCCTACGGATTTCTGCACCTTCCACCTAGTCAAAAATATTCTCGACCTCCCTAACGTTGCCACCGTCGAGGACCAAGATTTTGTTCCGCTCCTAGGATTATTCCACCGACAATGGATGGAGCGTACACACAATGAGCTTATTAGAATCGCAACCAATTCTATCGACTCGAATAACTTATGGTCTCTGGAACAAAAGATAGACGTTCTACAGCTAGCCCGTAATGTATTTGTTTGCAAAAGATGCGGTGCTCGCGAGTTGTTCTACCCTGAGGTGCTAGCACACGATTGCTGTACACGCCCACTGCCATATACTCCGCAAATGGTTCTTTCCGACTTGGAGCGGAGGTGTGCGTGGAGCTCTGGTTGCCTGGCTCGACACGAAACACTAACGAATTTTATGATGACCTTGACAACTGCGCTCGGTCTTGACCCAAACACGGCCACCGTACGGGATATCGATACTGTGGAACACTACTACCTCTGTCTTATCTGTCAAAGGGCGAATATTAGTTCTGGAGGGTTCAAGAATATATATGGATGGCGCTCATTTGTGGCTATTCCCTTCTTCCATTTACTGCATGACTGATGCGAACATTATTAGATCCGGCACATGGATGGACATCACTATACTTCGGTAGAGTATGTCCCTTCTTACCCTCGCGATTTCGAAATCCTGTCGTCACAGAATGTCGAGTCCGACACCTCTAATGGTGTGCAGCTTGACCCGTTCCGTTGGCGATGCGTTCATTGTCGCGAATATCTGGAACCAATGTTCCTTTCATACAATTCAAGACCATCTGCAGTGTGTGTAGGTCACCTCCTCCAAACTTCGTTTGGATGTACTCCACTCCTGTGTCTAAAAGATTCATTCAGACATTCGGTGCACGAACCGATGAACATGAGGGACTATTACGAGGACTTTGGGATATGTCACTCGAGTTTCAGAGCGACAGCCAAGATAGGGATCAAAACAGGGATGGTGTAGTCTTCTGAGCAGTGGACCGGGGTGTACACGAGGGAGGCACGGCCGCAAGACCAAGAAGTCCGCGAAAAGGGTACTAAATAGATATCTACCGCTAACATAAATAACTGTTGTGGATCTAGACGCAGCAGTCCAAGGCATTATGACATTTCAATGCACAGGTGTCCCGGCCCGAGCCGCCATTCCTTGTCACGGTGCTGGCACGTGTGCACTGGTTCTTCAACAGCTTTTACGTCATGCGTACCTTGATACTCTGCCTGGCACATATATGTCTATCGTCGGAAACACTCTTCAAAATCCTGACAAGAGTCATGCCATTTTTGGGACGATTCGACATGGCCAAACCTGTGCTGGCGGCTTTGCTTATGATGGCAATATCACTTTTAATAAGGAAAATGTCATCGAATGTGAAGCATTTTTACACTAGATCACAGACGGTAGGTAGGATCTCTCATATTTGGCAGAATCGTGTTCGATGAACGATACACAAAGGCTCTCCCCAGCGATGACAGCTCAACACCATCTTCTTCCCTTGATCTCTTATCAGTGGTATGTGTATAACCCCATCTGCGTGCTGTAACTGAAGTTTCAAATTATGATGAAGGGAGACTCTGATCAATCTGAGATCGAAGAAATGGGCCGTCTAGAAGAGGTCGAGCAAGCGCTAGCAAAGTTATACGGGTTGGACGGAGTTGATTCGGTAGAAGTATTTTACGAGGCCAAAGCCAGGGCAATGTCAGGACAAGATGTCCATGCTGTCGAGGCTTATGAAAAACTGCACAGGCTCTATCACCTCCGACTCAAGTCAGCGGGAGCTCAGCGAATGCCAAGGCTGCGACTTAAACCCTCTCTGGATCAAAAAATTGTCTGTTAAAACACTCCCCGTTCGTCGTTGTACTGAAACTCTGACATGTAGCCGGAGCATCGTCTTGATGCATCTGCGTTTTGGGCCGTGCTCATAGGGATTGATGCGTATAAAAGATCTCCGCTGCGTGGATGCGTGTCGGATGCCTTAACCATGGAACGTTACTTTGTTGAGGATCTCGGCGTTCCAAAAGAACGCATCCAACGCCTGCTTGGTCCCTCGGAAAACGTATATTTGCCTGATCACTTTGATTCTTCCCGTGAAAGCATCGTCTCGACTCTCCGCAGTCTCGCCCGTAACCCAGAAATCGAAACGGGAGACAACATCATTATATACTTCTCTGGACACGGTTCGTGTTATTTTTCGTCGGATCTTGATGACGGTGCTGTGAAGGGATCAATCGAAGCGCTCTGTCCCATCGACCGCGAAGATCTCGACGCCGAGGGCGTCGTGATCCCTGATATCAGCGACAGAGAGATCAACTGCATTCTCAAGGAGATCTCTCGTACCAAAGGGAATCACATCACATTTATCTTAGACTGTTGTCACTCCGGTAGCGTTACGAGAGGTATAGATGAGTCAGGGATACGCACCATCCCACCCCTTCCACAGTCTTCTGTCAATATCATGCTCGGTACTGCCGAAAAGGCGATGAAATCCTTCGCTGACTATCAATCTATCTTTGAGGAAGGTTGGTGTCCCGATATGACGTCTCATGTCATTTTGGCGGCGTGTAAGGAGTACCAATTTGCCAGGGAGGTCAAGGGGAAGGATGGATTCAATGGCCTTTTCACGCAGACTCTCCTTCATACTCTGAGGTCAAACAGCCTGACAGAAAAGTCGACGTATGTCGACCTTATCCGGGCTCTGCCTCGTGCTACGTTCCAGTCACCGGTTGTAGCCGGCAGACATAAAGACGCGCGTCTTTGGTATCAATGACCTAGGCTTTCAGGGTGAGTTATTAAGTTATGTATCCAGTCCAGAATCGTGCTTGGCACTGAATTTCTTTAAAGCAAGATTTTCTAATATTTTTCATGCATTTTGTCGTTTCAGTCGACAATAGAGATTACGTATGTCTTCTGCTGTCTTCGCTTTGTCTTTGCTTTGATTTCCTCAATAGTTCTGTTTCAGTTCTTCGTGTACAAAATAAGTCGTAATGTCATAGCAAATGTAGCATAGGTAGGTAGTCGTAAAAGAAATCGGGATTTTATGCTTTCTCACTAGATGCGATGGGAATACAGAGCTAGTCTGGAACTTTGGACTATATTATGCTCGCACAGTAAGCCATTTGTTAGCATGTAAGGGCGCAAGCTCTTACTCACCCTTGGAGACATACCGCGTCTCTCTTATTATATATTCGATAGCTTTGAAGTAGTGCTCAATGCGGTCAACCCTCATAAGATAAGAAACAATTCCATTCTTCTCAGACAACGCGTTTGCATCGAGTTGGGGTGAGCAAATCCCTGCCTCAATTTGACATTTTCACCGCTCACTTGGTTCACCGTTCCAGGATAACCACCGTCTTGTGTCATGCTCGGTCGCCCCGACCAACCTATCTCCCCGTGATGAACAAGCTACAATTATCTCAGAGAAAATTACCGGCTATTACTCTGAGTTAACATTTTGGGTTGTGAGGTCTGCGAACAGTATTTAATGAGATCATCCTCGACGGGATGGAGAATCTTGGCCTGGATCGCGGGCACGAAAATCCGGAAATAGTCACGACCGAGCGACACGCAGTGACAGAGCGAGGTGCTAGGCTAACTATCATCCGATGCTGAGAAGTACAGACCTTGTAGAGACCTATTGAAATGAGGACACGGTTTCACAGCCACAGGGCTGACAGCTGGTTTTTGTTTTACACTGTTTTCGTTTTTGTGCCGATCACTACCACTTCTTGGTTTTGCATCACCACCATCTACGTATTGGCCACGAATATACGTTCATCCCAGTTATGTCCTTTACACCTTCCGACATCTATTCCCTAACAAAATGTCATTCTGCAGTTAAAATACGATTCAAAATCCACACTATCACCGAACATCCATCCATTAAATCAGGCACAGCTTCAGGTTTGGCTGTATCTGGACCACAGCAACACGGTACCAATTCGACCTTAACATCAAACCACCATGGCATCCATATCCATCGATATTGCTGCCGTCGTTGGAGAAATCCGCGATATTGTCAGCTCAATCCAGGAAAACCGCGTGGCACAGAAAGAGAAGCGGAAGACAGCGCAATTATTGGTTTACAGAGCGCTATCACTTCATCCTGCGCTCGATAGCATGAAGCCGCCGACCGGAATGCTTGCTGACGTTGACTGGTACCACGAGTTACGAAAACCATCTTTCGTCGCTGGAATCTTTCGGAAACTTGGTATGTGATAATCATTCAGGTACCCGGGTACAGATCATGAACTGTGTCGCAGGCCAAAACGAACATTTCAAAACTACAGCGCTGCTTGGAGAAACTGGCACGAGGGCTAGGATTATGATGCTCTTGCTCTGGATCATCGGACATCGCCTTTCAGAAGACGAAGTTGGAAGGCTCCTCTCACATACCCTCGGTGATGCGTTCCGAGCAACCAATAGCCTGAGCTTTACCTCAGCTACCGAAGTACTACAGCTTGATTCCGTCAAACCAGTCATGGTGAGCTTGAGAAAGATGATAAAGACGAAATTGCCTTTACCACCAGGTAAATATTTGAGTAATACCCTTCGCGCGTGATTTGCTGAGATTTGCGTACAGACCGCAACCCGTTCTTAGGAGATGACTACAACCCTGTAGATGAAGACAAAGCGCTACCTCGTGCTGAACTCTGGGGGTACGAACTTCCCGAAAAACTCAGATACGAATATGACGTTCGTCGGAACCCATCATTGCTCCTCCAACCATTACCAGGAAGCGTCATTATCCCTCAGACTAAACTAACATTGCTACTCATTCGTTGGGCGTCGTCAAATTTTGGTTTAGGGAAGAAGATTTATGCTGCGGAGGAAATTGATTCTGAAGCGTTCTGGAATGCAGATCCGCCAGAAGATGGTCATCCAGAGATGTTGCCGATGGATTGGTCTTCTGACGAGGAAGACGCCTCGTATGCGTTTGAAATCAACGATGGGATGGCAGACCCTATATTCGAAGTCAAATTCGACGGCCCTCTTGAAGATTGGATACATGACCGGTTTTGTAGTGTATACCACGTGCACAAATGGGCCCACAATAGCTTTGTTCGCGTTCTTCTGTTTAGCGCGTTCTGCAGCACTCAATTATTTCCCAAAGAACGAGATATCCTCTCTGCGATTCATATCGTTGATTGGTTGCATGAGGTATATCCGCCCGAAGTCATCCTCTACATGCAACCTTTCATCATAGCACAGTCCCTGCTGCTATGGAAAGAGAAATTCGAACGCCAGCCCTGGGTCACGAATTTCTCGGAATGGACAAGGCGTCAACGAGGTATGGCTTTGATATTTTCTGATCCAGTCAAGTGGGATATGGAGCAGAACGTGGTGGACGTTGATCTTGCAGTTTTTCGTGAAGTCAGGGAATTCCTTTTTGATCCTCTGAGATCATGTCAACACGTCAGAGACATTCTTTCCCTCCCCCTGCTCAGTGACCCACGCCGGTTTCCCAAGGAGGAGCCACGTTCGCTCGGATTCTCTGGGTGTACATGCGGCGAATGCGCCTTCATATATTCTTCCTTCCCCTCATCGCTGCAGACTTTTCATCAACAATACTATTTTGTCGCAGAATCCCGTCCAGATGGATGTACGGCGTGGGTTGATGCCTGGGAACCAGTGCTCCAGGAGGCAGAAGACTGGTTCAACGAGTTGACCTCACGGATAGAAAGTCAGTTTATGCTCTACCCAATCCTCGATGCACAAAGAACGGGTCCGGCGGTGCTGGAAGTGTGCCGGAGAATGGGAATCGATGTGAATGCCGACATATCGGACGCTGGGCTCCTCCGGTTTCTGGCGGCTCTAGCTAGCATAGGGGACTACAGCCCAGATCCAACGACAACGCGTTCGTCAATGACGACGGGTGTATCACTTCCTGTTCCTCCTGGAGATTTAGGACTGGGATACGTGGTGCAGAGGCCATGGGCTGACGATCGAGAGGAATATCGCCACGGGGAGAGCCCAGTGGATTTTGTCCTCTTCGTTACAGGTGGATGGTTATATGATCTCGTTGGCACTGACGGGGTCACCGTGCTTCATTCACGGGATGATCTATCCATTTCTCATCGTACCCTTTTTCCTGGAAAGTTTGCTTCCATTTGCATGCCTACCTTCCGACCGGACTTTCCTGGATGGCATCCTCACCGGCACGACGACGCGGAGGAACCACAGATATCAGCCGTTCCCCGCCATTGTAATAACGATCAGGGTGATACGTGCATATTTCTTAGCAATTTCAAGGGCGATGGCTTTCCTCTGCTATCAGTTCTAGACAAGGGATCGACTGCACCACGCGGTGCTGTCGCAGCATTTATACAAATGCGTCTGCGAGGAAGGGTTATAGAGACGGCTTATCGTCCAGTTGTCAAGTGTGGGAGCGTATGTGAGCACCGCGAGCGATGGGGACGAATGACGCATTGTTCCTTTACTTCATTTGAAATCTTAGAACGCGTTCTTCCTCCTACCGACGACGAGCTATCAACAAGCACCACTGCTGAGATTTTTGCGTTGGAAAGCTCGGCGGCAGGCCAAGAAGCATACATTCTGCGAAGGAGAATGCAAGTTATTTCTGATAGACTGGTGAAGCTCTCTGAGGCTGGCGCGCCTATGGAGAGAAACAGAGTATGCATGGTCCGATGTGGTGCTAGAGACGGGCCTATAGATCCTATGATTGTGTTAGCGGCGTCGTTGAAGAAGAAGGTTTATGTTATCCACCGAAGGTGAGCTTGACTATTCCTGTCATTTGAAAATACAGTCCTAACTGAAAGCAGCGAGTGTTGGGATTGTGCAGTTTCTCGAATGCAAGAGTTTGAGTGCACTGTTGGATTAGCCCAGGATATCAAAGACGCAACATACTGTCGCGATTGTATCCAGATAGTTGACGTGAGTTTGGCATAAATCTTCTCCTAAGGTTGCAGAAATACATTAGAAAATAAACCGTGTGTCGATTGAACCAATATTCAACTTTGTCACAAATAACCTCCATAACCCTAGGATGCTCTATTTAAATTCTATATTTGGCACATCTAAGCCATGCAAAAGACCCATGGCGGTCTTTCTTCCATCAGAAATCCTCCCCATCATCGAGAGCCAATGTCTCTGACCGCATAAAGTGATGTGACGGCTCTGTAGACGTAGCGGCGTCCATAAACATTCGCTCAGACACTAAATTCGATTCCGATTTCCCTTCCACCAGAACCAGACTCGGGGCCTCGAAGATCTGTTTACTGTACACCAGTACTAGTGTACGTGAAGCCACCGTGCACCACATGATCAAGGTCGCCACGGCATACATCGCTCCCCAGACCCGAAAGAACGGTGAGTCTAAAGTTTTCGCAAGACTCAGAGTAAGGTTAGCGTACACGCCCTGAACACCGGGTATGATGAGCACCGAACCAAGACAAGACGATCAGACGAGCACTTACGTTCGGGAAAATGATGCCCCAGATTTCCAATTTGAACGGTACGCGAGTTTGGCGGAGGACGGTGTACATACCGAGAAGTGCGAAGAAGAGCCACATGGATTCGAGCGACCACAGGGCGAGGGCGAGGGTGGTGCACATCACGCTTAGGGACTCGCCTGTGGTTTTGGCGGTCAAGAGTTCGGATAAGCCGTATGGGAGCGGGAGCACTGCTCGGAAGAATTGACCCAGAAGGAGGATGGTGTACCCTGCTCGGCCTGTCGGTCCGAGTGGGAGGAATATGGAATATATACCAGTACCCGACGGCAGACCACGGACGATGAGGCGGAGAAGGTAGACGGTTAGAATCATCAAGTTGACTGATAGACCGATGGATACCAGGAATATAGAGAACGTAGCAGTGAGAAGCGCGTGATTGAGGGAGTATCGGTATAGTGAAGAGGATAGTACAGCTCCACCTGAGGAAGTGACTATCAGGCTTATGACGGGAAGCAGCCAAGCCGATGTCATCGTCTGCATT
The DNA here is from genome assembly GCA_028551335.1 of Armillaria sp. CMW 4456. Classification (NCBI taxonomy): domain Eukaryota; kingdom Fungi; phylum Basidiomycota; class Agaricomycetes; order Agaricales; family Physalacriaceae; genus Armillaria; species Armillaria sp. CMW 4456. The sequence continues at coordinate 156,112 of JANDKJ010000354.1, forward strand.
GTCGGATGTTTGTGCGCTATCATCCTAGATATTGCCGGCATAGCGCCAGTTAATTGTCAGCAAGCAGAACTGCGCCTCCTCTAAAAGATCACGTACATTCCATGGAGCGTGCCAAAGAAACACAACAAGGAACCTGCGACATCCACCCACCAAAACGCCCAGATAACATACAGGAATGGCTTGTCACCAAAGCTGTAGTCCTCATGGATGAGACTGACTGCAATAGCGAGCAGTGTGATTGCGCCTGTCGGGAAGGCACAGATGAAAAGCCTCTCAACTGGATGACGACACAGGATGCCCCATAATTCTGGGAACATGATGAAGCGAACGATAGACAGGACCGTGAAGAGGATGTAGAGAAAGAGGTTGAGCAGGAAGAACGCGAGGGTAGCGATCCTCATTCCTTGTGACCCAGTCCCATAAGGAAAGTCGTGAAAGAGGATGCTGAGTATCCCTGTGCTCATGTTCACCGTGAACCATGCTGGAGAGAAATGTCTTCAAAAATCCATGAAATCAAATTGAGATAGTTGTACAAGCATTACGCACCTGATGACATCTTTGAATGATTTATTAGACGAATCGGCCATAAAGTCTTGATGTGTGGGCGAGGAAGTGGTGAGTGCAATCATGTCTGTAATGTTGAGGCGGGTATATATCTGTGGAAAGTTTCGCTTAGCGCGGACGGTATGGTATTATTTACTACATTCTTACCCGTTCTTTTTTTTCTTTCTTTGCTGATGGGATGGAATAAGGAACGACCGCCTCACGTAAACTTCACAACCTTATTACTCAGGGGCAGTGCCCTGGGAAGAATCCTTTTAGACATACACTGCCACAACAAAAGAAGAGCTCGCAGGCGGATATGTTGAGTGAAGAACCACCGGCATATATACATATTCGAAGAATCAGCCAGTGGGGCTTTGGAGCTAGAAGATCCGATAGCTCTACTTGATATTGAAAAGATCCGGTGGCGTGGAAGCAGACCGGCGTACTTGGGTTGAATTTACTAGTCTGGTGATAACATGTCAAAATTGGTAAGTACACGGATAAGCCCTGTGAGTGGCGTTTTCAGTCCAAGTCGGGGGAGATAGGCAGACGACTGTACCTGCTTTCCCAGCCCGTTAATCCCCGAGACCATAAGGTACGTACATGGATTTAAAAAAAAGTGCGAGTTTGCGCACTCCTTCCTATTTTCGAAAGACTGCGAGCCTTAGTCGATGATGACTTGAAAATGTTGAAAAATATAGGAAATTTTGAACTTTTCATCGTTGAAAGGTATCAGCGGAACTGGTATAGGAAAGGTTTCTGAGGTTGTCTGAGAAGAACTTGGTCGTTGTGATACCTGTAAGAGCATTGTCAGGGCTCGAGAAATGAAGAAAAATCACGGCAAAGAAAACTGACTTTATGTGCTGATAGCTGAGGTTCGACGCTGTTGTTTGTGAAGGAGTCCATGCTTCAAGCTAGTCTTTGAAGGTATTAATTCTCGGAGTTATAGGTTTCGGACACCTTTGGCCTGAGATATTTTTATGCCAGGTAATGGCGTTTTCTCTTCGATCCGAGAGAAAAAATGCGCCACTTAAATGATCACAAATCGACGGTCCAGATGATTATGGCCTGACCCGCAGTGCTTTGGAACCCTTTCAAGGTCCCATGTGAATTAACGGAGATATGAAAAGGGAGGTCGGAAAACAGCTTCGTTGCTTGCCCCAGATGTCCAGAGTTTGAGGAAGATGTTCCTGATAATCTGTTAGTTTGCCTTTCTGTAACCCCTCAGAGCATGACTTACTACTGTGGACAGCTCGACTCTATAAGACATTCGTCAGCGTGCAAATTCCAAGAGTCCATATGGATTCCCTGTAGTTCGCAAGGACTTTTCGTTTTCTACGGTCGATGGCACGTAGTTCAATTCAGGTGATAATATTCCAAAGAGCAGTCGAAGCGACGCGCATGCTTTCGAAAACATAAGTAAATTATATTGTTACCTCAACATCCCTAGATTTCCTGTGCCGCGGTCCGCATGATCAGCTAACATAAGAATTATCAACAACTCTTGTCAAAAACGTCGTAGGACGACTTTTAGGTCCCGTCTAGTTGCATCTTGCGTTGTGAGGTTTTTCAGGATCTGTAGAGCCAATGTAGAGCAAAGTCATAAAGGAGGGCCGCTCCCTTCCCGGCAATCAGAGAATTCAATCTCAGATCACGGCCCGCCGCATGATTGCTCGTCCCATTTTATCTTGCTTCTTTAATTTTCATCATTGATTCTGCTCTGTGGCCAGCGATGCGCTGGTATCATTTCTAACAACGAACATTCTTTTTGTCTTTCCGACTGGAGCCATACCGGTCTTGGATGACCTTAACCATCCCGACTTCTGAAGGCTTTCCTTTCCTCAAGCAGATGGCTAACGATCTGCATCGAAGACGGAACTCTTTTCCAGGCATTGGCTAGTTCTCAGTATGGAACAACGAATTCTGCATGGCGCTCCAGACAAGCCTTGGCGCGTTCGATCCGGGCCAATGTGACTAGCCGTCGAACCCCTCAGAGTTCAGATCGTGAGGTCCGATATCTTACACGTGGCCGCCCATCCAGGAGGCCTATACTTTTTTTCAACCCTCCTTCTTCCTTCCCCACTAACAATAATGCTCCCCGTCCTTCTCCTAGCCCTCCTTCCTGTCACCTTTGCCCTAACCGTCTCCACCCCGACCGACCCAGTCGTATCTGCTTCTAACCTCACCATCAAGTGGAACGCCGCGTACGTCGACCAAGCAAGCTTCACCGTCGAGCTCATCAACGCTGCCTTTAATCGTCAATACGCCATCGCGAATAACGTGAATTCGGGCTATGGTGACTCGGAATTGACGGTTCTCCTGCCGGCGGTTTTGCCTGGGTGAGGCTTCCGACCGTTCTCGTTTAGCAATGTTGTGTGATGTTGACGGGTGCACTATAGAGCAGGATTCACGCTCCAGTTAGTAAACCCAGGGAATATCAACGACGTATATGCCGAGTCGAGGCAGTTTACGGTGGTCGATGCTAGTTCGGCGTCAACGACAGGTGGTACGGGATCGACAGACGCACTGTCCTCGACAACAGCGAGCTCGAGCGTCAGCACGACGGCCTCTATGTGAGTCATCCGATTTTGTCTCTTCCTTCGTCGCGTTTACCCCTTTGTAGCACGCATAGCTCGTCGAGTTCGACCTTTGGCGTCACCCACTCCAATACCATCACCAGTAGCCGCACGGCCTCTGCCACGTCTTCCGCTGCTTCGACATCAAGCTCGTTCGTTGGCCAATCCTTCAACGCTGCTGCTCGTTCAGGTGCCGATATAGGTATCGTCGGGATGCTAGCCGCGCTGTTGGGGTGTTTCATCGCGGGGTAATCTTTGCTCGCCCTTCCTTTTGAATATCCACCCTCGTTTCTTACTTTGCTGCACATTCCTTGTACTCTGAGCAAATGATACCTCCTGAATGCCATTGCGCAATATTTACGTGACAACGAGTCAGTTCCAGACAAGGACGTCTTTCAATTTATTTTTGATGGCTCACTGGTCTCTGCCATTCCCGTCTTGGTGTAATTCCAGTTTAATAGTTTGCCATGCCGTAAGTAGAAGCTCTCAAGAAGCTTCTTTCGCTTAAATCGTAGCAGCCATACGCATGCGGATCCGTCTCTATATTTGCTGATAACTCACTAAACACCAGTCATGAATGGTCACTGCCCATACTCCGGAGCATCCTGTCTAGTCGGGTAGTAGTAAAGAATCTCGCTGTCTGTGATGAGATCAATTACATAATATATCATGACATTGCAAGGGCCCAATGGCGCATTCGTAACCACTCGTGATCGTGACTTATGAACTCGGTTCGATTCCGAGGGGGTCCCTGAGCTGAGGAAAGGAGATTAACTTTTATTCAACTCACTTCTTCATTTTTTGGAATCGAATGCAAAAATTAAAAAATCCAAGCACTAGAGTGTAAAATCTAAATTACAGTGTGAGTAGTAAGTACTGTACTGACTCCTCCGTTAGGGGTGATGCCTCTTTTTTCTGTTTCTCAGACTGCTTTTGCAAATACAGAACTTCGCCTGCCACTGTGTTCGATCTGTATCTTCGCGTTTTTACCTGTTCCTTTACCTCATGAACTTGAATTAAATTTTCGAGAAGTCCCGGTAATTCACCTTGGTGTATGGATGATACTCTAGATTCGTGTGCAACGTCTGCTGAGAATAGACATCGGCAACGACAAGAGGCATGACCAAGATGGCTCGAACGAATGTATATTTGTGGTCAATACATACGTGGTGGTGGTACGAAGCCAAGAAAAGGTACTGATATCAAAAATAGAGTAAAACAAAAAACGGCAGAGCCGTCGGCCCTGTGGCTGTGAAACCATATCCTCAACAACGCCTACCTTCAGGTAAGCAGTTTCTTGGGGGCTTCGAGGATTCTGTAGAGTGGAATCTTTGTACTACTTTGTCTTCTCGCAGGCACCTAGAATTGACTGGGCAGGGTGAATTCTGCGTAAGCCCATTTGCGGACCAAGTTCACTTGCGGAGGCTTGCGACAAGGATCACTTGCGGTAGACAGAAAATAATGACGTCATTTGCGTCATCTGCGACAATGCATGCCTACGTGTGACGTGTGACAAGCTCCAGTTAGGCTTATGTGAGACATAAGTACAAGTCCCAGGTGCCCCAGCTAAGGGAGTTAATAGATGTTTTTTTGTCATTATATTGCTTAACAAGTGAATAATTGATGTAACCAACGAGTTAATAATTTTACTCCCCCTGCCAAACTAATTATACCAAGATTGAAATAAGTCACTGTGACATGTCTGTCACACTTGCGGAAATTTGGGATCAATTGCATATACTGCTATCACAAGTGTCGGCTGTGCCTATGACTTGAGCCATGCTTGCATCGCTGATTTCCTCACAGACGACAAGATCCTCTGTCGCTTGCGTCTGAGCTGCATTAAGGAAAAGTTGTTAGTGTCGGATATTTACCGCAAGCATCGAGCTGAAATGAGTGAAAGGTGAGTTTTTGAAATCCACAACAGGCATCGGTGTTCTATTAAATTGATTTCTAGTGCTCATGCAGGCTGATTTGCAAGGTCTGGGTACTCTTGGATTCGATATGGAGATATATTCTTGTGTCTACGCAATTGATGTGTCGAGATTACGCAAATGATCGGTTGATCGAACGCAAGTGATGGGACCTCCGCAGATGACTTCCGCAGTCGCAAATGAGGCCTACGCAGAATTGTCCTGCCCCGAATTGACTTTGTGAAGTCGATTTGGAAATGTCCTGCTTGTTTCGATACAACAGGCTTAATGAAAATTGGGCGAGGCTCAGGGCCAACTTGAAAACAATAAGGGCCAAATCACGTCCTAATTTCTTTTCGGTGGACGAGCATTGGATGTAAAAGTGACAAACGGAGTCTGAAATATTAGCGGCCGAGTGCGATGGCGCTCGCTCGGCATGAAGCGCTAGTTCGGCATAAACGCGCTCATTAGCAGAATTCGTGTCGCGTCCTTCGTATCCGTTTCATTTCTACATAGGAAAAATTCAGGAAATACGAATATTAGCTTTTGACTTCCGTGTCTTATAAGTGACTTACTAGAGGCTCTGCTACATAGGCAATTTAATAAAGACCCAAATATGGCCATCCATCTCGGCATTCATTCGACTCGGAAATTTTACCCCTTCAAATACACTAATTCGCAAACGCCAGGCTCTTAGCCAGTCACAACTCATTTTCTTCGTGCACAGCACTTTGGTCGTGTGTGCAACAATGCAATGGCTCCATTCTCCGAGAACAGCACCCTGCATAACAAATCGCCAAAAGGGTGACATCCTTTTGGCTCGCGATGGGGATGATGAGTGGTGAGTCACATTGTTCGCCCATGAACTGGCATATATTAAGATTTTTGACAGAACTAACACCCAGCACCTCCACTTCTACTTCACTTCTACCGTCATCTACCTCTACTGCAATGGTCACCATAAAGTTGCCAGGGACTCGCCTCGGAAAGCTCCAGAAAATGATCGACATGAACTACGATGTGTGGCTTGAGGTGAGATCGCGTTGAATCGTATAGCAGCGAGGGCGCTAACTGCGCGATGTAGATCTTGAAGTTTCTGGACCACTCGGACCTATTGAACCTCGCACGTTCATGCAAAGAGCTTCATTCATTTTTCACGGATTCATCGTCTGAGCTTCTGTGGAAGACTGTGCGTGAAAAGGTGGATTGTCCTGACCCAGTACAAGGTTTCTCCGAAATAGAGTGGGCAAACTTGCTATACACAAAGAAGTGTCATGTATGTGTCTCGTTCAAGCTCGCTGTTTACCGGGGTCATTTTGACGCATAATTGTCTGATCTAGTTCTGTCATGTAGCCACAGTCCGCGAAGTTGAGTTTACTTTCCTTACTCGTATTTGTAGTGCGTGTTACAACTCGGAGGAACAGTGAGTAGCCTTATTTCACTGGACGTGGTTGTTAGTGCTCATGTATACGGGTAGCGTTATATCTCACAGTATCACAGATCCTCTAGATAAGTTGATAGTATCGCTGGTACTCACGCTCCCATCTTGGAGAAGTGAGTTTCATCATGTCATTTCAGAGATTCTCCAGACTGACTATCGATGTTAGCTACTCGCTACATGAAGAAAGACTTTGAAGCCGTTAAAACTAAGTATCTCTCGCTTGCTGATGGTGAGCAACAGAAACAGTATCGTAACCAAAGATTGGCCTACGTCATGGAAGTGAAAAATGTGTGTGATCCTCTCTCCACTGTTGTTCTCGGATTGTTACTTATGATTACCAGACCGGTCCTGTTTTATGGGCGTGGTTTGCGCAGAGAAGCGAAGCACGTTCTGAGGAATTGAAACAAATGAAGAAAAAGAGAGCTGATGCGTACGTCTACCAAAATCATAGAGATCATTATCCTCATTGGTAAGCTATTCAGCAAAACTGCAAAACTCAAGGAACAAAATTTAGGTGATGCCTTTCTATCCAAAGAATTTTGTGACAAGTTCCAGAGACATCCGGACGTGAGGAATCCTCGTCTGCTCACGGAACGAAGTATGTTGCCCCCCCTGCACCATCCTTATCATTTTATTGATCAAGCGTGAAAGGCTGGTCCTATATCCGCGACAATATGATTACGATGGCTCAAGAGGGGCTCAAAGATGTACAGGAACAGCGTAACCATCAAAGTCAGGTCGAACGTATGGACAAGCATATCCTAGAAGATACCAGCGTCGTTTCACACCAAAATGATTCAGAGGTCAATCCTTTGGAACGCACGGAGGACGACCCTCGCGCAAGGATCACTCAATTCCACGCGATTAACGCTCAAGTGAACGTGAGGAACACTCAGGACAACGCGAGGAACACCCAGGCAAATGTGGCATGCCCAGGCTGCCATCTCCTAGGTTGTCAAGACCCCAATTGCTTAATCAAATATTTGCGAGAGTGAGCCTTCTGTCCTCGCCACATCAGCACGTACTCACCAAATATCATTCTTTTGGCTAGGTTCGTGCGGCCCCGGGACCCTATGACTTTGTTTTGATGATTATATATGTACCACCAATGTGACGTAATGTGCCAAATGTTATTCATGTTCTCTGCCTTGCACGGAAGAAATTACATTGATTGAAATCTGAGGTGGCGAAACGTCGACCCGTGACTGAAATATGCTTACACTTGACTTTCCACATTTTCTTGCAGCTCGAAACAGGCTACTACCTTTGCGGACGCTCAAAGCCTTTGAAGTGATATAAACATCCTCAAATAGCCTTTCTCAAACTAACTTATCTGAAATACATGTATGGTACCTTCTGTGGTGGTATTCCATTTTCGCGTTTCCTTCCAGTGCTATCCACATACCCGCGGAGTATATCAGGGATCTCAGTGTGTCTTGGATATCTTCACAATAAATCAGGACAAACCAAGGAAAGTACGTACATGGTTTTGGCTTGAAGGATTGAATTAAGATCGAGTCCTATTCCAGCTAGGAAGCGGTTATCGTTAATTTTCTCCCCCAAGACCGGAATCAGAGCCATATCTGTTACATCCCACTTGAATTGATGGATGAGTATTGGACTATGAAATCTTAAAGTGTAGAGTAGGAAGGCATTGAATTCGAGTATCTATCACCGGGACAGATAGGTACGTATACGTTGTCATCTCAAAACCTTCCCTCATTTCTTAAATGCATACTTGCAACACAGTAAATTAAGTACTAGTGCTGTAATTATTGAGGGTATCGCATTGTGCTGGCGCACAAGGGGCAGTATCCGTTGATGTTAGGAGCTACTAAAAGTATTAGCAAGAGACTCATTTCAGTGGTAAGCCTTGTCGCACAGTATTGCTCAGAAGAGCGAAGGCTAGAAACATAATTAGAAGGAGGCCGGGTGTAAATATTCCAGCGCAAATACATACTATTGCCAACAGGTCCGCTGACATGCAGGCGGTTTGCAGCTTACTGGATGGAAGAGACTAAACTTGCAGTTGGACTGCTCGCATCTGACCTGGGAAGATGGTAGTTGTCAGTATAGAGAATGGTAAGCACGGTAAGGCTACTATGCCATAGCCATACAATTTCTTCAGGCTAAATTCAGTGGGATCAGTAACTGTAGGCGTCTTCAAGCATTTATCAGACATACGAGGTTGAAGATATGTCCACATCGTAGGTAGATATTTCTGACGCTGTAGAGCGATGAGCAGAGTAGATACAGTAACCTATAGATGCTCACTGTCGGCGACGGCACATTGTGAATATATGGACGTGACAAGGATAAGACTTGAGATTGAGTTGGAGGATGGATTAGGTAGAGAATAGTGTAGACGTTACCCTCTTTATAACGAGAGAGGAGAATAGGTATCATTCGATTTTTCATTCTTGAAGAAATTCCAGTAGGGGACCATACACAATGAAACCCACATCGATGAGTTGCATCAGTGGGAGTGTGTCAAGTCATGGCAACTCATTGCAAAGTGAAACGGCATGCGCGAGCTCAGTTTTTCAGAAAAGGCTACGAATGTAGCAACATAAAAATTATGGCTTTTCATAGCATAAAAAACTTAAAGACGACAGATGGTCTGATGTGAGCGCTTATATTTCTCTTGTTTCGAGTCAACGGAGACAATCAAATTATCAACACCGTGTGCCTCAGGCGAGGACCTATCCCTTGATTTTTACTCTGATGGCGTGTTTTTAATTCTATGATCGTGCTCTGTGTTCACCCACTTTGCGGTATGTTTCTAACAATTCAACGTTATTCTACTCTATATATATTGAGTAATTGAAAGGAAGGGATACAAAAGAGAACAATAATGCAGGAAACGACGTTTATTCCTACCAGCTAGAAATATATCAATCGGGCAGGATCTACATGTACTGAGTCATAGAGATGTTTCAATTTGCATTTCAATGCAAAGTTAAACATGCGCTTCCTTTATACATAGCCTTCCTTGTCTGAAGAGTGTTCGAATTCGCTAGGGCGTGAAGCCTGGAAACAACACCGGTTTGTTTGTAAAAACAAAACCCCTCCGCAGCACGCCCTGGACCTTAGTGCTTCGCAAGATAAGATTTACTTCCTTCGGTTTTAAGGCACTGGCCTATGATAAGTAGTCAGCCTAGGCTCGTTGCTAGCGACTCAGCAGTCAATCGGATCAGAAAAGGAACCAGGATGTCACCGTGAGACCCTTGCCCATGTAGTTCGAGCCTTGCGTGGCACGGGCTTATATGGCCACATTTTTCTTCGTTCAATTTGCTGATGTGACCCCGGGCCTTGACCGATGCCATCTCGTCACCCGAGTCATGATCTAAGTTGATCGTGGGTCGGCGTGCCAGTACGTAGTAGGTGCTTTGTTTGGAAAATAGTTACGGCAAGGCAATATGATTTCGTGTGATGACTCATTTACACCGTACACTTGACCAGCGTTTAGGATTGCATGATGAAGATAGATCAACACGCCTAGATTTTCTGCGATACTCCTTATTCCGTGTCTCTCGTGAAGTTCACGTTATAGGACGTCGAATGATATCAGATTGAGCACCCTGTGCCCCCGCTGGCTGTCTCCAACGACGGTGCTGATGATAGGATCTTTCCGCACTATATACAAAATATAATCGAGGGTCGAACACGGCGTTAGTTGTGGTTTTCGCCTGATCATTCATCAAAGGACACGTTGAGGTATCTATTTCACGCGCCCAAGTTGAAAATTTGAGTTGATGTATACAACACATAATGTATGGTAGACCGGGCGGATGAATGCCGACGATCATGGATATGTAAAGTTGCAGTGATTGTCCTAGCTAGTTTTTTCGTCTCCTGGATAAACCTGATTGTTCCTACCGGTGAACTACTTGAGTCTTGATTCGCTCCGAGTCCGGCGGTCCGACCATATTTCCAGATCCTTGGGAAATACGCTATTGGAGGCTAAAAATCCAAATTTTGGTATCCTTGCTCTACTGTATCAAGACGTGGTGTTTCGTACGTACGACCTTCAAGGTGAAGCGAGAACGTTTTGATTGGCCTTACGGATTCCAGTGTTGAATTGAATCTTTGTGTTACTTTGTCAGCTAACAGGAAACTAGAAATAACTTTGTCAAAGTTTGATTTGGAAAATTGCTGTTAGTTTGACACATCGGGATCGAAACTGCGATTGTGGAAAATATCGATTCGTTCAATCATCTGTTCAATGATCGTTATAGCTACTCCCCCTGGTGTTGCATGGGTGAGGGCGAGATGTCAGCGAAAATATGATATGAATGGTACTCCTTTGTGAGTTTCTGGGTATATGTTTTCTCGGTGCGGAGCTAACCATCATTGTCAGATTGAATCGAACGTATGGACAAGCATATCCGAGAAACAAGGACCCAAGCTGCTATCTCCTAGGCTGTCGAGACCCCGACGGAATGTATCCGGGCCATAGGGAGGGCGGAAACGAGTTTTTTTGAGAAAGAGATAGTCTTTGTGCATAATAATGAGCGGCTTATTACCTTAAAGCTCTTTCTGTACACAACGGAAAGAAATGAGTACCCTTCGAGACCGTGGAGTACCTACCAGTCAATTAGTTTGCACTTGTTCACCAGAAGACATCAATTTCACGTGCCAGCGCGACTTTTTTTGCTCAATCTTTGCCTTGCGTTGGCATTTCAGGTTCCACCCCGCCAGAATCCCACGAATTGCATTCGGATCTCCTGGATGAGGATTTGATTCTGGGATGAATACCGTCGACGAAGTATGGGCAGGAATGGATGTCAAGGGTAATTAGCAAGCAGATTTTAGTAGTCTCGCCGAAAACTCAGGTTAATATGTAACACTGCGGTGCCGCAGTTACAACAGTTGACGGAAAGCATCCTTGATATCTGTGTTGATGAATTCATGATGATACCACGGGCAGCAGTAAGAAATCTTTGCAGTTTTGAGCGCAGGAAAGCATAAACTAGAGTTTTCTCTGAGCCGCAGAGAGGTTATGGATGAGACAGGAGCACAGAGACACAGCCCAAAAAATTCAGATTCCCAAGTCCCTGAGCGGCGCCCGATCCTCAGCTAGCGAAGTGAGGTAAGCAAGTCTTGACCAATGTTCGTGACTCTCCTTCAGAATGGTAGCCATTTTTTGGTACAGGCTAACGATGACGACAGACTGTAGACATTTTGAGACCCGTTGATGTTAATGCGAGATCCTGGTCAAAATTGGCCGAGGTCCAAAAGTCCGGCGAAAGCGTCAAGGCTCTTCCCAGAAAGATCAAAGTCCTGGCTTCCAATCACGTATTAGCTTAGATGCGCTGCGTCGAACGGTCTCGGGTCAGTCGGAATCACTTTAGAGGATTTTTGAAACCAGGTTATCACGGGACAAGATAAGGAAGATAAGAAGGCGCATTAAATTGAATGGTGGTGACGGGTCAAGCGGTGATGAGTATACATTTCCATACCTGATTCTTTCTGGACAAACCGTCTCAATGAGAAAGTATATACGGCAAGTATTGGTATCGCTTTTTTATGCCTGTTAAGGCTGCGGCAGTGTATCAAAGCGATCAAGACGGGGAGCGTCTAGGGAACATATAGTTGAAAACGGTTCCTGTTCGTGACTTTTATTAGGCTAGTCGACGGGGAAAGTGTAATATTGGAGTAAGTGAATGACTTTCTTGACAACGGTGGTTAGCTCCTTGCACCAGATATGAGGTCGGTCGAAGTAGAAAGCAGAAAGCGGTGCGGAACAATCCGGTTAGCGCTAATCTATCACGGAAGCGAAGAACGTTTATTCGAATTTCAAGAACCTTCTTCTTTCCTTTAGCACAATGAGCACCTTACGAAATTAGGTCCTGACCCATCCTAACGAAGACTGTGCTTGAAGTCGAGGTCGGTGTGTTCTATTATCCTTTACCTGATCTCGGGTGCTAATCAACCTCTTGATTAAATAGCTTTCATGTGTTCGCTTGAGATCAATGAGTCTTCTAGTTGGCCGAAGGGAGTCGCCATGTCGACCGTGGGGAGATGGTTCATGCCAGCTCTTGCACATGCCCCGCTGTCTCCTGGTTGATGTTCCAGCTGACTCAATAATTGTGACGCTCAGCGGTCGACGAAGAAGGTTCTGTATACGATGGGTGGTCTACACTCTTGGCGAGCGATGGCATACATCCCACGTATGGCTCGTAGTAGTCGTGATCCCGGCATGCAGAGTCACACAGTACGATTGTCCAATGTGTTCGACCAGAATTGGACCAGAATGGATTCAAGATCAGCGGGGTCCTGACCATAAACGTTGGTCTTCATTGTTAATGTCATGATTGGTGCGTAAGCCCTTGAGCTACCTCATAGGAAAGGCTAACCAATATTTCCCGGGCCCAGCGATACCGATTAAATGGTCTCATGGCACAGTCAGTCCTTATTGCGCTTATACAAATATGCCGCGTATCTGCCTTGAATCTCACTACAAGTGGAACGCCGCGTACGTCGACCAAACTAGTTTTGCCGTCGAGCTCATCAACGTTGCCTTCAATCGTCAGTATGCCATCGCGAATGACATGAATTCTGTTATGGTGACTTGGAATTGACGATGCCCTTGCCAGTGGTTTTGCCCGGATGCGGTTTGTGACCATTCAACAGTGCTGTGTAATGCTGACGGCTGCACGGTAGACCCAGTGGATCTACGCTCCTGCTGGTGAACCCGGGACATATTAACGACATATGCTAAGTCGAGACAGTTTATGGCTTCGACGATTTCAGGTATGGGCTCGAAAGACGCACCAACCTCGACATTAACGAGCTCGATCACCAGCATGACGGCATCTACGTGAGTCATCCGATTTTTACTCTTCCTTCGTCGCGTTTACCCCTTTGCAGCAGGCACAGCTCGTCGAGCACGAACTTTGGCGTCACCCACTCCAATACCATCAGCGGTAGCGGCACGTCCTCTGCTACCCAATGCTACCTCTTCTGCTGCTTCGACATCAAGCTCATTCGTCGCACAATCCCTCAACGCTGCTGCTCATTCAGGCGCCGATAGTGTGGGTATCGTCTGGATATTGGCCGCGGTGTTGGGATGTATCATCTCGTTGTAATTTTTACTATCCCTTCCTTTCAAGTTGATATGTACACACTCGTTTGTCACTTTGCTGCACATTCTTGTACTCTCGGAGTAAACAATACCTCCTGAATGCCATTGCGCAATATTTATGTGGGGACCGAGTCAATTCCAGACAGAGATCTCACAGTTTATATTTGAAGTCTCATTGGTCTCTGCCCTTACCTTCTCAATTCTTGGCATTTGAACAGAGATAGTGTACCATGTAGTCCTAGCGTGTAGAAGTTCCTCTGTCTTAAATTGTCCTTGCCATATGAATGCGGATTCGTCTTAATATTTATTGATGACTTAGTAGTTGCCAATCATGAATGTGGTAAATGTCTCATTCTTACTCCGTATCTTCCGGACTTGATGTATCCCTCTGGTTGAAGGTAGGATTATCAGTGTAGTGGTAGTAATGGAGCAGAACGGAGCGCAGACAATTCCAAGTGATACTCATTATGTGATACTGGGATTTGCCACGGTAAGGGCCCAATGGCGCCTTCATTAACTACACATCATTATTGTAACTTACGAACTTGGTCCAATTTTGAGTGGGTCCACTAGTGATTGAGAAAGTTGATTTACTTTTATTCAACCCACTTTTCAATTTTTCAGAATTGAATGCAAAAATTAAAATATCTAGGCGCTGGAGGGAGTCGGACTAAGAGAATGTAAAATTTAAATATAGTGTGTAGCGAGTAACTATGCTGACCTCTCCGTTAGGGGTGATGCCGTTTTTTTTTCTGTTTTTCAGACCGCTACTGCTTTCGCAAATACAGAACTTCGCCTTGACTTCGCCTGCCACGATCTTCGCGCGTTCTTACGTGTTTGTTAGAGTTTCGCTCGTTATAGAATCAAGTAAACGGATTTGATTGGTTCTAGTACGATGAAAACAGAGTCAAGTTCTTCTTACTCTCGGAGAATAGTAATTAGATAGCAAGCGTTCAGCGTAACTATCAACTACCGGTGTAAAAGTCAAGTTTTGAAGTATTCTCGACAAGCGCTTGGCGTAGTCGAGCTTACTTTACTAAAGTTCACACGAATGTTAGGAGGTAAAAATTGAAGTGTCCTTCACTGATATTTTTACTAGTCTTAAATACATGTCTTTTCTTCTAGAAGTTACTAGTATTATATGTGTCGAGAAGTTTCTATTCCTTATGTAACTAACAATGAGGGATTGTAGACTATTGCTGACTATTGTGATGAATAATGTAGTTATGACTAATATCCATGACAGTGTTCTCTTTACCTCATGAACTTGAATTGTTGGACATTGAGTCCCTTGACTTTATTTCTCGGTTACGCTCTTCCTTGTTTATGACTATTTGGCTTCGACTTGGACTTTTAGATACTCATACGCACTACTCACTCCTCAGTTGCTTACACCGATCTGCTGGTGCCACTGAGGAGGTAATATCTTCTCCACATTACGATACTGCCTCATACTGACATATACCCTTAGTTTCTGATGCTGTCTATGTACTACAGGTATATATCATTAGTTGCTTACACCCATCTGCTGGTGCCACTGAGGAGTTTCTGACGCTGTCTACATACTACAGGTATACCTGGCTACATGAATTTTTAGGTAGTCTCTGGTAATTCACCTTAGTGTAATGATACTCTAGGTTCATCTGCACAGGTGAGGTCAGCAGTTTCTCAGTGGCTCCAAGGATTCTGTAGAATGGAATCTTTGTGCTTCTTTGTTGCCTTGCAGGCAGTTGACCTTGTGAAGTTGATTTGGAAATTTCCTGCTTGTTCAATGCAACAGGCTTAATGAAGATTGGGCAAGACTCAGGAAGACAATAAGGGCTTACATTTGTCACATTATGTCCTAATTTCTTTTTGGTGGATGAGTATGGGATGGAAAAGTCACTAATGGAGTCTGAAATACCTGTAGCCAAGTCTGGTAGGGCTTGCTTGGCATGAAGTGCAAATTCAGCATAAACACAGTCATTTGCAGAATTCACTTCATGTCCTTCATATCTGTCCCATTTCTATATAAGAAAAATTCAGGGAATTCTCATATTAAATTACATTGACTTCCATGTCTTATAAGTGACTTAGATGCACTGCTACATATGCAATTTAATAAAGACCCAAATATGGCCATCTATCTCAGCATCCATAAGTTTACTCTGAATTTTTACCCCTTCAAATACACTAATTCACAAATGCCAGACTCTTAGCCAGTCATAACTCATTTTCTTCATGCACAGCACACTGGTCATGTGTGCAACAATGCAATGGCTCCATTCTCTGAGAACAGCACCCTGCATAACAAATCACCAAAAGAGTACCATCCATTTGGCTGGTTTGCAATGGAGATGACAAGTGCAATGAGTGGTGAGTTACATTGTTTGCCCATGAATTCATGTATATCAGTGGGAGAATGTCTGATGAAACTAACACCCAAACACCACCACTTCTACTTTCTCTTCTACCATCATCTACCTCTACTGCAATTGTCACCATAAAGTTTTGAGGGCAGCACAGAAAGCTCCAGAAAATGATCAACATCAACTATGATGTGTGGCTTGAGGTGAGATCACATTGAATTATACAGCAGTGAGTGTGCTAACTGTGCAATGTAGGTCTTCAAGTTTCTGGACCACTTGGACCTATTGAATCTTGCACACTCATGCAACAAGCTTTATTCATTTTTTATGGATCTATCATCTGAGCATTTGTGGATGAGCATGTGTAGAAAGTTGGATTGCCCTGACCCAGTACAAGGTTTCTCTGAAATAGAGTGGGCAAACTTACTGTACATGAATAAGTGTCATGTACATGTCTTGTTCAAGCTCGCTGCTCATCCAGGTTATTTTAATGTGTATCTTTCTTCTCTAGTTCTGTCATGCAGCAGTTGTATGGAAATTTAAGTTTCCTTTTCTTACTTGTGTCTGCAATGCATGTTACAAGGAACAGTGAGTGTTTCTGTTTGACTGGACAGGGTTGTTGGTGCTCATGTATATGCCTAGCATTATTACTCACAGTGCCACAGATCATCTGACTGACTTGGATCCTCTAAATGGCTTGATGGTATCACTGGTAAACACTCTCACCATTGGGAGTGGTGAGATTCACCATGTCATTTTGGAGATTGTCTAGACTGACTGTTGGTATTAGCTACTTGCTATATGAAGAAAGACTTTGAAGCAGTTAAAGTTAAGTACCTCTTGACTGCTGACGATGAGCAACAGAAGGAGTATCACAACCAAAGATTGGCCTACATCATGGAAGTGAAAAATGTGGGATCTGGCCCCCACTTTGTTGTTCTCAGATTGTTACTTATGATAACTGGGTCTGTCCTGTTTTAATGGTGTGGTGTGCACAGAGAAGTGAAGCACATTCTGAAGAATCGAAACAAATGAAGAAAAAGAGAAGCTGACACACACATCTACCAAGGCCATTGAGATTATTGTCCTTATTGATAAGCTATTCAGCATAACCACAAAACTCAAGGAACACAATTTAAGTGATGCCTTTTTATCCAAAGATTTTTGTTCCAAGTTTCAAAGACACTTGGACATCAATAATCCCTGTCCTTTCACAAAGCAAAGTATGTTGCCTCTACACCATCCTTATCATTTTCTTACCTAAGTGGGAAAGTCTGGACCCATATCAGCAACAATATGATTACAATGGCTTGAAAGGGAATCAAAGATGTAGCAAACCAGCACATAGCAGGCACTCTGGTCATGGTAAACCATATTGCCATTGCCACCACTTACCTCGAAGGAATTGCCAAAGTACCATTCATCACTGATTTTCTGGATGAACACCATTACAGGCTCTCATGGAAGCTCCCATTGTAGAAGAGCAGGTAGCCTGGGGGTCCCCTCCTTAGGGTGTGAGGTTGTGTAGGTGAACACAGCTAGCACTTGTACAGAGGTGTTAGTGAAAGCAGGAGTGAATCACCTAACATTGAGAGATGACTGAGAGAAAGTAAGTGCAGAGTATTCTGAGGCTTAGCATGTTGCTGCTAGTAAGAATACTATCTGACATGGTTGAGCTGGTCAAAGAAGCTAATCCCTTTTTCCTAGGAGTAAAGCTATAAGTACCTATATGATCAAGTAATTTAAATGTAAGTAATAATATATATATATGTATATAATCTTCATGTTCATAGTATATCAATGTCCATATATCCCACATTGTGAGTATTCATTTGTATAGTATAAGACATTAGTGAAAGTCCAAGGGTATATTTTAGAGCTAACTCTTAAGCCCACTATGCACACATAATCTGTACATGGGACAACCAGCCCTGCAACAGTGCAGAAAACAAAATTGAGCTCATCCCTGAGCTCAGCATATAGACTGGAGCTGCCTTGACCACATATTGTAGATGTCATAGTCAATGAAAGGCAGAGATAGGAATTGTCAGATAATGTTGTCCTTGTCAAGTTTGTTCACAACTGTGCCTCTGACTTGTAGACACCAACACAACTTCAACTTCTCAATGAGGACCAAGGCATCCAAATTGAACCATGTTCTCTTGACTGTGCATTCAAAATGATCTGCAATTTCATGGAGAGTACCTTGGTGAGAAGAAGGAAGGGAGTCACATGTAGCTTTCATTCATGGGCCATATGCATATTCTTGAAACACACCACCAATGATGATGGGCAAGTTGTTGTAATGACTGTATATGATGTCATCATCTTCCAATTGAATCTGATTCTTGGAACTCTCAAAATATAAATGATTAAAGGGGAAGGCATCATCAACCAATGCAAGATAGCAAGATGGCAAGATGTTTGATGTGAGGAATGCTTTCACCTCAGCCACTGTCAGGAAGGGGTCCTGTACCCACAACAGACCACACAGCATGCCTTCTTTGTTGAATATGAGTATGACATGCGAAAGGGAAATGGGGACCATCAAATAAGGGGGTATATCAGAGAAAAGGCTATATGGGACAGGATGGTTGTGGCATCTCATCCAAGGTTGGAAGACACAACTGTTTGAGTTGCTAACATTGAAATCAAACCCAGGTGAAGATTCATTCCATCCCCATGTCATCTTGTTCTCGAATGTGAGGTTGAAGAGGCCAGATTCATATGCCAGGCATGAAGTATGACAATTACAGAACATGTGAAGATCCTCAGACAATGCCCAAGGGATGAACAACAGAGTGGAGAGATGGCTAAAGTGGGGCATGTGAAAATATAAAATTGCAAGGAGAGATCATGACATAGCTGGGTATATATCTGGTTTAAAGAGGGGTCTGCCTCTCTCAGCTCAATAGATGCTGTGTGCTGCCCTTATAGTGACAGCTGCAGCAATAGTAGCAGAGGGGTTGGATGAAATTGCATCAAGTTTGGGAGGTATGCAGATTTTTGAACAGAGCATCTGATTGTCTGGCCAAAAGAAAAACAACTGTAGGTGTCAGATGTTGACATGTCATTGAAGCACTGCTCCAGACAGCTTGCATAAGATAAACATATTTCTGTCCTTTATCTCATGGATGATATAGGGTCCTGAGTATGTCCATCTGCCTTTGCCACCTTTGATTTCCTTGAGTTGTGATTCTCTGAGCCAGACATACATCCCTACTTCATAGTCAATGAAGTCAAACTGGAAGTGAGCACACTTAGCTAAGTCCTTGATAGCCTTGCACTATGAAACATGTATTTGTTCTGTAGCATCTTGCAAGATCTTGTTGTGTTATACAATTTGTTGTGCTCTGAGTGTAATGAGCTCTTCATGTGTGTGTACTAGATCCCAGTCCAAGGTTTGCCATGTGTGTTCTTCAATGTTGAATGTGAATGTTGGGTGTTGTCCATATAGGAGAAAGAAAGGGGAATAGCCTGTGGAATGGGAAACTGTGACTCTGTTTGCTAATAGAGCAGGATATATGTATCTTGGCCAAGTACCCTTGGCATCCCCAGCAAGCTTGAAGAGGCATGAGACAAGGATGGCATGGTGTCTTTCTATAGGTGCCTGTCTCTCCAGATGGTAGGGTGTGGAGATTATTACTTTGCACCAGTATGACAAGTGAAGCAGCTGCACCACCTCACCCTTGAACTCAGGGCCACCATCCATAGACAGTGTGGGGACACAAGCAAATCTGCAAATGATATCTTCATATATGAACTTCACCATGTTAGAGGATGTGGCTTATTTGACAGCTCTAGCCTTGGACCAGAGAATGGTAGGTTCTATTGCATGGAACAGGTACTCAAACCCTTGTTCACCTGTCAGCATATGGATTGTGTCAATATTGAAATGATGAATTAACGGGGCTGTCCATGATTCATCATAGGGAATGACTGGCCTTTTAACCAATGCTTTCTGGCACTTGATACAAGACCTGACAAACCATGATACATCTTCAAACATCTTTGGCCAATAAAACTTCAATAAAAGTAGCTTGAAGGTAGCATCATGTCCATGGTGGCTAGCCAGTATATGCGCATCATAAATGATAGTCTCATGATTACTGACTTTCTCAATGACAAGACATGGTGGGTACATTGAGTGTTTCCTGGGAAGGTAGAATAGTTTGTCCATGCTGAGGCCATAACATGTCATCCTTTTGATGAAACATCTGTGGTCTTTCTCTGTAGCATAGTGCTGAGGGATAGTTCCAGATGAAAGGTAAGCATGTATCTTGTTCCAGTAGCCTCTCTCATCATCATGGACTGGGGGAGTCTCTTCCTCAATGAGTGTCACTCCTGCTTCATATACACAGAATTCAAGATTGGCTATCTTGTCTCCAAGCAGGAACTCAGTTTCCATGAAGGCTGTAGTCTTCCTCATCCAGAAGTCTTTTGCCTTTATGTCATCATATTTGACAGACACAGTGAGCCCATGGCACAACAAAGAGAACTCATTGTCCTTGGCAGGAAGAGTAAGGAATTTGGGAACAGATGCACCTACCCAGGCCAGTGTCGGAAGGGTGAATGGGGGGGGGCAGGTGGGATATGTTATTGTAGGGACTGCAAATGCATATAAATGTGAGGTCTAAAAGAGATTTGAGGTACGATGGTGATTTGAAGTGGTTGAGGAAACTCTCTGCATCATCTGCAGGATCTGGTAACCCATCATCAATGGGTGGGGCTTGAGACAGTGCATCCTCCATCTTCATTGCAGTACCAGGGACATACAGGAACTCCATATTGAATAGGCAGATGTATGCAATCCATTGAAGCATCAGGGCATTTGGAACATCATTGGGTTGTTTCAGCATTGTTACTAATGCTGTAGCATCATGTTCCAAGTGGAAGTGGATTAGTGAGACTCAATGATGAAGGGACTTCAAGGCTACAAAAAGGCCAAACACCTTGGACTTAGGCTGGCCATAATTCTGCTGTGGTCATGAGAAAGTACTGGAGCCATATAACATGGGCTTCTTTTTCCCATCACAGACTTGGTAGAACACCCAGCCAGCACCTTTCCAGGAAGAGTCTACTCCAACAACAATGAGGCCCTCATCTGATGAGCAAGGTGGACAACTGACCAACATGGCTTGTTTGTAGTCAACACATACCAGAATAGGAGCTGAGATGAGTAGTCATTTCAAGTCATTGATGGCATCATTACATTCTTGTGTCCATAGCCATGGAGAGTTGGCATGCAAGAGCTGATTTAGAGGCCAAGCTGTCAATGCAAACCCCTTGATCCACCTTCTTGCTCCACTTGCTAGACCAAGGAACATCTTGATTTTGGATACAGAGATTGGATATGGCCAGCAAAGCACCTTTTTGACAAGGGATGGGGTGATGATCCAGCCTTCAAGCAAGGTGATGGTTCCTACTATGGACAATCATGTAACTCCTGGCCAACACTTGTGTCCAGAGATTGTGACACCTGCATTTTCTAATGCACACAGAAACCAGTCAATGTTAGTGATGAATTCTAACCAGAATTGATGTATCTTTGGGTTATCGCATATGGCTTGGTCATTGTAGTGGCTAGATGGGCCTATAACTCCAACATCATCTACAAAATTGTTCACTAACCCTTCTGTTTTCAGGTGGCAGATTGTGTGATCGAATGAGCGGGTAAATTCCTGTAGTGAGTTCGTATGTCCTTGGAGTATTGTTGTCTGCTGAAGAGGGCCTATAGGGGAATCAAATGTCAACAGTGGTCTGGATTCAATGGCCACAATGCATGCATTGAAACCAGAGAAGCAGTAAGTGCTGAAGTACACTGAAAACCCAACAAAACTTTCTGTGAAATCATTAATATTTGGGGGAAGGAGGGTATCCCTGATGGTCACTTTGTTGAGGTCCTTGCACACATTCACTATATGTATTGGCAGATCAGACCCTGGTTTCTTAGCGACAGCCCAGAGAGATGAACAATAACTCACAATGGTGATGAGGTGGTCAGATGGTTTAGTGATCTCTGAATGTAAACTGGTGAATAGTTGTCGGATACTTCTGGAATATCACAGTGTGAAGAACCAAAATGGAAATAGTGGTGTCTTGGCTTTGTGTCAGTATTACAGAACAACTAGTTTTGTTTGTAAGTCACTCCTCAGGTGTGTTGTATGTTTGTGCATGAGCTTTCTGAGTACCTCCATACTCATGTTGATTCCACCAGCAAAACACTATGCATATTCAATACTGGATGAATCAGGCTGTCCTACATTGACTGGCTTGTCATCTTTGGGGGGGGACTTCTCTCTAGTCTTGTGAGAAGTTACTACAGATTCCAACGCTCTGAGTCACCTTTGGTCTCTGTTATCTGGTCTGGTGCATGTCATAAAACTGGGAAACTGAATGGGAAGGGAACTGGGATATGCAAAATGGCTGTTGGTATTACATCGGTATTAAATGAACTCCTAATCGTCTCAGTATGGGTCTGTGTCGATGTTTCTGTGGCTATGGTGGTGCAATAGTGGGTCTCGTCTTTATTTCTGGGTTCCTCAGCTTTATCTGTGACAATTCTGTTCATCCTAATTCCTATAAACTGTCAATCTCTGTCAAAACTATACTTTGTTTCCTTTGTCTGGTCCTATCTCTTGTCAAATCAATTCCTAAAACTTGTCAATACTAATTTCCTGCGAAGCTCACAATAGAGCTGCCCTATATCTGTCAATTTGTCAATACTAAATCTGTTCAAAAACCTATCCTTGCAATGCTCACAATAGAGCTGCCCTACAACTATCCAATACTATTCATCTGCTCTTGACACCCAAATGGGTTCGCTAATGTCTTGTGAAAATGAAAACTGGTAAAACTAATCTGATCTTGTGAAATTGAAGCTAATTCTTTCCCATAAAACTAAAAGAGGTGAGTACTGCACAGTTATCACTTACTAACACTGAGCAAATGCCAGTAATGAAGTAAAACAATGATGAGAGTCAATGTTTTAAGTTGATGGATGATTGTGAAGTGTCTCAGCTTTAACTACTTCAAGCTTGGCTTTGTGGTGAACGAAATCACTATTAAACATGTACTGTTGGTAATGTCAAAGCTGGGTGAGTTACTGAGGTAAATGAATCAATGTGTGTATGTGGGGGAACAGAATAGAGAGAGTAACTAGCATATAGTATGAAATTACCAGGTTTATAGAGTAAGATATAAATAAAATGGCATCCTTGTGGTATATCTGAAGGGCTATGCATTAGCATATGTGTTTCTGACCTTCTGACTATACAGCAGGTCTTGTGCATTGTCTTATTCATGTCTGCTGTTAGACCCAAACTTCACATGACTCTAACAACAACAAACAACCAGTTACTTCATGTTCAAGTATTCCCAGTGAAGTTGCTTGCTAGCATGAGGGCGAGGCTAAGTCCTTAGTACTTGGCTTGTGGAGAGATGAGTGTCAAGCGTAAGTTGGTATTTTATAACTTAGCTTGAAGCTGGGTTGTACCAGTGCAAGCATCCTACTTAAATACATGGTCCGCTGATGAGCCTCAGGGCTCTGTATGCTCCAATTTTGCAGATTTATCCCTTTAGCAGACTTTCAGCAAACCAATCATTCCACACAAGCCCATATATACTTTATAGGGCTTTTCCGATGCTTTCCTGATGCAAATACCTCAGCAATACCCTGACAACTCCAATTTTGACTTAAAGGCACAGATTTGGCACCGCCATTACCACAATAGGACCTAGAGTGCATTGCCGACCTCTCCAGCATTGCTGCATCAAAGTGCACAGGCACAGCCATGCGAGTGGAGCTTCTCAACATTGATCCGGTGATCATAGGGGCTTCATCACAGCAATTTGACAATTTCTGCAGCATGAACACCCTTTGGCGACTTCAGAATTAATTGGTTATTGCTGTATAACCACGAGATGTCGACGCACACAATACTTTGGTGGTACTCAGTCATTTCTGACGAGTATTCTCAACTCCAACACTATGAATAAGGCATAATCTAATGCTGGAGCTACAAAAATCAAAGGTGCAGACACAAATAAGACAATGCACAAGACCTGCTGTATAGTCAGAAGGTCAGAAACACGTATGTTAATGCATAGCCTTCTAGATATACCACAAGGACGCCATTTATTTATATCTTACTAGATAAACACAGTAATTTCATACTGTACACTAGTTACTCCCTCTATTCCATTCCCCCACATACACACATTGACTCATTTACCTCAGTAACTCACCCAGCTTCGACAATACTGATAGTACACATTTAATAGTGATTTTGTTCGCCACAAAGCTGAGCTTGACATAGTTAAAGCCGAGACACTTCACCACCATCCATTGACTTAAAACCTTGACTCTCATCATTGTTTTACTTCATTACTGGCATTTGCTCAGTGTTAGTAAGTGATAACCATGCAGTACTCACCTCTTTTAGTTTTATAGGAAAGAATTAATTTCAATTTCACAAGATCAGATTAGTTTTAACAGTTTTCATTTTCACAAGACATTAGCGAACCCATTTGGACATCAAGAGCAGACAAATAGTATTGGATAGTTGTAGGGCAGCTCTATTGTGAGCATTGCAAGGATAGGTTTTGAACAGATTTAGTATTGACAGATTGACAGATATAGGGCAGCTCTATTGTGAGCTTTGCAGGAAATAGTATTGACCAGTTATAGGAATTGATTTGACAAGAGATAGGACCAGACAAAGGGAAACAAAGTATAGTTTGACAGAGATTGACAGTTTATAGGAATTAGGACAAACAGAATCATCACAGATAAAGCTGAGACATAACCAGATAAAGCTGAGGAGACCAGAAATAAAGACAATACCCACTATTGCACCACCATAGCCACAGAAACATTGACACAGACCCATATCAAGATGATTAGGAGCTCATTTAATACTGACATAATACCAACAGACATTTTACACATCCCAGTTTCTTTCCCATCCAGTTTCCCAGTTTTATGACACACACCAGACCAGATAACAGAGACCAAAGGCAACTCAGAGCACCGGAATCTGTAGTAACTTCTCATGAGACTAGAGAGAAGTCCCCCCCACCCCAAAGACAACAAGCCAGTCAATGTAGGACAGCCTGATTAGTCCAGTACCAAATATGTATAGTGTTTTGCCAGTGGAATTGACATGAGTATGGAGGTACTCAGAAAACTCGTGCACAAACAAACAATACACCTGAGGAGTGGCTTACAAACAAAACTAGTTGTTCTGTAATACTGACACAAAGCTGAGACACCACTATTTCCATTTTGGTTCTTCACATGGTGATATTCCAGAAGTATCTGACAACTATTCACCAGTTTACATTCGGAGATCACTAAACCATCTGACCACCTCATCACCATATACTACCCATGTGTTGTACATTGTGTGGCAATACTGTTTGTTCATAGAGAAGCGACTAGTGCGAACAGGTGAGCGATAACAAATGCTAAGTACAAGGAGAAGTCCTGACTAGGCTAGGAAGACGAGAGATGTGAAGTGGGTGAGTGGAGTTAAGCACTGATTCATGGATAGTGTGAGACAGGGGTTCGAGGCTAGTAGCAGTAGTAAGGGAATGGCTAGGGTTAGGGTCGAAATAGGGGTAAAAATCATAACATTACCCCCTTGTTAAGGCAGTCGTCCTGACTGCCATACCTATTACCTCCTGGTTACAATTTAAGAAGTCATTGACTGCTTCTTGGGCATTTTCAAGTAAATCATCCTGTACCCATTGGTTTTCTTCGTCCCTGTAACCTTTCCATTTGACAAGATAGTTGGTGATGATGTGGGAGGGTTGGTTCTTCTTTTCTTGAACATGTTGAGTTTGGCTGTTGACGATCATCTCAACTTCGTATTGTTCTTCATCGTCGATGATGTCCGGCAGTAGTGGTGGTTGCTTCTTTTGCAATGGGAAAGAGGGCACAATGTATGGGGAGAGTAGGGATTTGTTGAAGACAGGGTGAGTTCACCAAGTTGTTGGGAGTTTGAGTTTGTATGCTGATGCCCCAACTTTGGCGATCACCAGGAATGGTCTGACCCATTTGTTGTCCAGTTTCTTTTTGGGCCATGGCAGGTGGAGGTTGGTAGCATCTAGCCAAACCTTGTCTCCTACATTGTATATTAGCACCTCTTGTTTTCTCAAGTCATATTGAGTTTTCATCTGCTCAGCTGCCTTTTTGAGTGCAGCCTTTGTCTCAGCATGTATTTTTGTCATCGTCCTGATGAAGTCGTTTGCAGCTGGCATCTTCCATGGATGGTGGGTGTTCGTGGTGGTGGTCCATGGGTGGATACCATAATTGACGAAAAATGGGCTCTTGCCCATGGTGGAGTGTATGCGATTATTGTGTTGGAACACAGCTAGGGGGAGCCATTCGATCCAGTCATTTTGGCGGTGGTTGATAAATAGATGTAGGTACTTTTCGACCTCCTGATTGGTGCATTCAGTTTGCCCATTGGTCTGTGGATGATAGGCTGTTGACAGATTGCCGCAGATGTCAAGGAGCTGATAGAGGTCGCTGATGAACTTCGAGACAAATTGGGGTCCTCGATCACTAATGATCTTCTGAGGCATCCCATGTCATGCATAGACATGGTCTCGAAGTATTTGGGCCCATCCTTCTGAAGACAATTCAGTGGTGCATGTGACAGGTATGATTTCTTTGGAAAAGCAGTCAACAACGAGGAGGATGGCATCCTGCCCATTCAATTCAGGTAGTCCTGTGATCATGTTGATGCTGATGTGCATCCATGGTGCTTCAGGGACTTCGTTCAGGTGAAGGGGCATCAGTCTAGCTTGTGTGTGTGTCTTTGTGTGCTGGCAGACTTCACATCCCTTCATGTACCTTTTGATGTTATTCCTGAGTTTGGGCCACCGGTAATTTTGTTGGATGAGCTCCTTTGTCTTGGCAATCCCTGGGTGTCCCACTGTAATATGGTCGTGGTGGTATGATATTAACTCCCCTTGTAGGGTGGCATCCTTTGGTATGTATATCCTGCCATTGTACTCGAGTAGTCCATCCTGCTCTGTTACCCCCCCGCTCATGTGTTAGTGACTCTGCTATCCCCGTGTCCCAAGTTGCCTTCTTCTTGGTTGCTTCTTGTATTCTCTCTTCTGTTTCTCCTTCGCTCAGCATGACAACCCCCCAGAAGAAATAGGAATCTGGGAGGATGGTTGTTTCTTGGTTGTCATTAGCCCCTTGATCATGGTCGGCATGATGGCTTAGGAGGTCTGCTTTGTGATTGGTGCTGCTGGGCTTGTGATGTAGTGTGAAGTGGTATTCACCGAGCTTGGTGACCTATTGGGCTTGTCATCAATTAAGTTTCTGGGGCTGTCAGAAGTATTGGAGGTTCTGATGATCTGACCATATTTCAAATATCTGGGCAGCACCCATAAGGTAGTGCCTCCATTCTGACAGAGCAAGTATGATGGCAAGGAGTTCCTTGTCATAGATTTCATAGTTGCGCTTGGTTATGGAGAGCACCTTCGAGAGGAAGGTGACTGGCCACCATGTCGTCCCCTGTTGCTGTGAGAGCACCACTCTGATTGCTCCCTCGATCAAGTCTGCCTCAATTCAGAACTTCCCTTCATCAGTCAGTATCACCAGTACAATGTCTTGGGCCAATCATCTCTTCAGCTCTTCAAATGCCTGCTGTTGCGCTGTTCCCCACACCCATGGCTCCTTTCCCATCAGTTTCGTCATTGGCCGCACCACCTTGCTGTAGTCTTTGACGAAGCATCGATAGAAGTTGGTGAAACCAAGGAATGATTGTAGCTCCTTTTTCTTCATTGGTGTCAGCCACTCAGTTACTCCTCGCATCTTGATTTCGTCCATCCTTATCGACCCCTCACTGACTATCACCCCTAGGTACTCCATTTCGAGCATCTCAAACTTGCATTTCTCAGCCTTCAGATATAGCTTGTGTTTT
This sequence comes from Armillaria sp. CMW 4456, assembly GCA_028551335.1. Classification (NCBI taxonomy): domain Eukaryota; kingdom Fungi; phylum Basidiomycota; class Agaricomycetes; order Agaricales; family Physalacriaceae; genus Armillaria; species Armillaria sp. CMW 4456. The sequence goes on from JANDKJ010000354.1 coordinate 183,968, forward strand.
CAGAGGGTGGTGAGGACTTGTTGAATGAGTCACTGATGCTCACCCTGATCTTTTGACATGATTAGGATGTCATCGAGGTAGATGGTCACCTTTCCAGTGGTGATGAGATCTTTGAAGATGTCATTCATCATCCACTGAAAGGTAGCCAGTGAGTTAGTCAGTCTGAAGAACATGATGGTAGGTTTGAATAGGCTGCATGGTTTGTGCGAAAGGCCGCCTTCCATTCGTCTCCCTCCTTTATCCACACATTGTTGTTGTTAGACCCAACCTTCATGTGATCCCTAACAATGACAAACAACCGGCTACTTTGCGTTCGAGTATTCCCAGTGTGTCGCTTGCTAGCATGAAGTCGAGACTAAGGTCTTGAGTTTGTGTGAAAGGCCGCCTTCCATTCGTCTCCCTCCTTTATCTGCACATTGTTGTATCCCCATTGCACATTGAGCTTGGTAAAGTATTTGGCTCCCTTTAGTTTGTCCATGAGTTCCAAAATCAGTGGTAGCGGATATCGGTTTTTGATTGTCATCTCGTTGAGTCATCGATAGTCTTGCACTGGTCATAGCCTCCTGTCCTTTTTCTTGACAAAGAAGAACGGAGAGGCCATCGGCAACTTACTGGGGTGAATCCTCCCCATGTGGAGGTTCTCATCGAGAAAGTTGTCAAGTTCCACTTGCTCTTTCAGGGACAAGGGGTAGATTTTACAATTGAGTGTGGATTTCGTGTTTGGGATGAGCTCAATGGCGTGATCCCAGGGTTTACAGGGTGGGAGTTTGTCGAAGTTCTCCTTTGAGAATAGGTCATGGAAGTCCTGACACCAGTCAGGAACCTGCTCCTCTAGTGTCCTTTCTGGCCTCGATTCATGGGCCTTGGCAGCTAGATCATTGGCCATGTGGGCACATATTTGTATTTCTTCCATCATATCCACCACCAGGATTGTTTCTCCTTCTTCCAACTCCTGGTCCCAGGGATCCTCATCCACGTCTGGCAGTGTGAATGTTAGGTGATTGCAATGGCACCAACCAAAGGTGATGTGCCCAGTCCCCCAGTCTATCAAGGGGTTATGGCACTTTAGCCAATCATGTCCGAGGAATAGATCCTTATCCCCTAGGTCTGTTATGGCCAAGTTGATCCATTCAGTGTGATCGCTGATCCCCATACATAGCTCAACATAGGCGGTGATTTCCCCCACTTGATTCTGAGTTCTGTCCACATTGAAGATAGGGATTGGGTGGGTGGTAGGTCATGTGATCAACTGGTGCTTGTCAATGAAGGCCCGGTTGATAGAACTTCCGGTGCACCTGCTGTCGATGAGGGTGGAGGCTTGGAGGTTCTGGTGCCTTTCCAGGGTTTCCAGCTGCATGGTGGTAACCAGGTCTTTGCCATGAAATTGGGTGGCATGTATATATTGGCAAGGTCCCTTGAGCTCCTCAAGCCATTTGAGGGTAGTCGACCTCTTTGACTTCCAAAGTTGTTAGATGAGGTCATCCGTTACCTCCTGCTGATGGGTCTTGTGGATCCAGGAAAGGAGAGTGCCCTTGGCAGCTGGGGGTGAGGTGTAAAGATTCTGCCAGGTCCACTCGGCGCTCCAAGGTTTGAGCCATTCTGTCGGATCATGTGGATATTCAGGGGAGGCATCTGGCTCGGGAGGGTGGTCGTTGCTTACAAGTCTGAGGAGGTTGCCAGTGGCATGGTCCCAGGACTCCATTGTCCAGTTACCGGCTTGGTTGACATGGTAGGGTAAATGAGGTGTCAGGATTCATACTCGGGAGGTGGTGGAGGGTGTTGTATGGGGCATGCAGGCCCCCATTTGGCCCCCTTCGCTAGGCAGGGTAGCAGTCTTGGTCTTGCTCGCTGGGATGTTTGCGACTGGTGGGTAGGGCTCCCATGCTAACTCTTCTGCCATGGTCAGGGTCACCTCAGCCATGCCCTTGGGGTTTGGTTGGAGGGCTTTGGCTGGTGGTGCTTGTACAGTCCCTGTGACGGTCGCAGCATGCTTACCTGGCTTCTGCTGCGACTGTTTTTGCTGTGATTCTTTGGGGTTCTGGTTCGAAAAGGGTATATTCGAATGCACAGAGACTACAGGCATATCATAAGTACTATTACATGTAGACGGCGATGTACTAGAACTAATTTCATCCTTGGCCAATTGAGTGGAATCGCTCGCTTGTCGGCCTAATCTTTTACTTCCTCAATGCTGCTAGTTGAGGGTGTCTTCTCCTTGGTGGTCGAATACTTGTTTTCGAGTTGTTTGATTGTGGCTCAAATCTGCACCTTAGAGCATGGGGGTCGTTGGTATGGCTTCTTCGGCTTGGGACATTCTTGAGCAAAGTGTCCCTTCTTGTTACAGTTGTAGCATAGTCCGGCGGTTCTTGCCTTTAGTCAGTCTACATCCATTGGCTGGCCTCTCCTGCCATAGGTTGTCCCTGTCCCAGTCTGCTTGTTGGCCTGTGCAGATGTTGTTGCTGGGACATGTCCAGTCGTAGATGGGGTCGGTTTCGTAGTGGTGGCAGGGCAGGTCACCATATTGTCGACCACCTTAGAGCGTTGTCAGGCCTCATCACTGTCAATGATGCATTGCTTCCATTTGTGGTAACCATTCAGGAGAAAGATCCCCATATCAGTGATCTTGTTGCGAATGGTTTGTGGGACTCCCCCCTTCATTGCCATGGTCATCTGCCCTCACTCTCCTACATCGTGGATCAGCTTGGCTTTCCTTCCGAGGTCTTCCAGCTTCTGGAAATACTCTACCATGGTCTTGATGCTGACATTCCATTGGAGTTCAGTCATCACCTGATGGTGTTTTTCGGTTACCACTGGATTGCCTAACTGGATCTTGAGGGCATCTTTAAAGTCAAGCCACATGGGGAATCAGTGGTGAAGGCGGGATTGGGAGTATAATTCTTCTTGTATGCTGACCCACCAATTCTTGGCTCATCCTGCCATGTGGGAGACCACAAAGATGATCTTGTTTCTGTCAGCGAAGAAGCTGAGGAACATTTGGAAATATAGTTCGCAGTCATTGATGAAGTGTCGCAGGTCATCAGAGGCACCTTTGAAGGGGTCTGGCTCCTTGATGAGGGTGGGTTTGACATTAAGTCGGAGATTGCCGGCTATCATTTCAGGGGCAGGGTTGTTGGAGGGCCAGCCCAGTGGTCCCCTGGGCAGCCCTTGTAGCGAGGCCAGCTCATCTCGAGCTGACAGGTGTGGGGATCCTCCTGGCATGTCGCCAGGTCTCCACCCTGGGGTTGCATGGGTGTGGGCAGCATTTGCCAGGGCGATGTGAAGGTCTTCTCATGCCTTCCTAATGGCCTTCTGGTTGATCTGATCACATTCCCATTCGCCAATTGATTCTGATTTCTTCAGCTGTGGTTCAGCAGGTGGTCCTCATGGTTCTACCCTGGGTTGGAGGGATGGTTGGGTCTGGGAGGGACCGGCAGCTTCGGGTCCTGCCATGGCATTGATGGTGATGCAAAAGGGGATAGTGTGCTGGTGATTGATCTGGGCCGTGGCTTGTTCCTTCACTCGATTGAGCAGATCTCACCTCATTATCTCCTGGTCTCAGAACATGATTTGCTGTCTGACTGACTGGGTCTTGATGTACTTTCTTAATCGATGAAATTCTGTTACTGCTAAATCAAGATACTGTTTCCATACTTCTTCCTCCATCGTGGGAATCAGCAAATTCATTACCTCTGGTATCCTTGCGTTCTGCATATATATTTCCACCTCATCCCACCAAGGTTGTTCCCACCTACTCTTTATCGGTGAGGTCAACCCTGGACAATGGGAATCACAGGAAGAGACCCTCGGTTGGGTCTCTGTCAAAGCGGGGGCTTCTGGGGTCGGAACTCAGTCTGTTTGTGGATGGTTTGGGTCCCACATTGGCATTAGGGGTAGCGGAACGTGGGTTGGGGATGGCAGTGCTGGTAGAGGCTTGGGGCTCATCGACCAGAGATCAAATGCTGGCCCTGTCATCATTGCTGGTTGAGGCATGATTGGGAAAGGGAGTCTGGGGAGTGGAAGTGAATGGGTCAGGGTTTCATACCATAAGGGGCTGGGGAGTTGTAGTGGGGGTGGTGAAGGTGAGTTTGACTGAGGTGCTGCTGTCTGTGCCCTCCACAGGCCAGCAGGGGAGGTGTCTGGGCTCAGTGACATGTACGTTGCAGAGGAGGTTTGGCTGATTTGGGATGGTTGTCAGGCAGGGTATGGGCAATAGGTCTGAGTAGTCAGGGGGGCGAATGGTGCTGGTGGAGCATCAAGTTCCAGAGGGTCCTGCCTTGGGCTGGTTGGGTTGCTCACTCGTACCTCCCACTGATATGCTGGGTATCAGGCTACCCACAAATTTTGCGAAAATAAAGCATTATTTACGATCTAGATGCTGTATTGAGGGCTATAGTGGAGACTTCACACTGATAGCTTACTACTAGATTGGTTGTTGAGTTAACTGGAGTCAAAACGGACACAGGGATGGTACCTGGATGGGCCAACCCTCTATGCCTTTGAATCAGAAGACTATTCCCCACCTAAACAGATGCACTAAGTCAAATCTAGGGGACACAGCCATGACAGTAGACTAAACATGAAGTAAAATGAGCATCTAGATCAGTCTCTAAGTCCTTGAAACAAAAGATAACTTATGAAAAGGACCTCTACCGAAGTCAGGACAAAACCTGAGGTCATTGTCTATGATCTAGACCACCTGACAGTGTTGCCCACAACCCTAGAAGATAAAAATAGGTGTACCAGGCATTGAGATGTATGATGTGATTGATTCACGATCACGGAATACAATCTTGGTACCCTTGATCGATCTGGGAGATTGGCAGTCACCTCAGCAACTCACGCACTGCTGCGAGGAATGAATAAGGAAGCCATGTGGCTCTCTGAGATTGAATAACGGAGGACCTATGGACTGGTGGGGCACTCCTAGATAATAGAATAAACCACAGGAGCTCCGAGACAATGAATAAACATCTCGGAATCATGCAATTCTTGAAAATACATGACTTGTTGTTTGTAAAATAAAGCTTGTATCATACCATAATAATCTAGATACAAGACCCCTATACCTAGATGTAGAATACTATAAATTACTGCCATCTAGATGCATAACAGCAGGAAAGCATTTCCCCTCATTTGTGCTAGTGGCTCATAGCTACCAAGTCAAATAAAGGATTTTATAAGTGCACGTCCTTGACTGCATGAATAAGTTTTATAAAGTCAACCAAGTGAACAGCATTGATCTAGACAAAGTAGAAAAGCCTAGAGAACTTAGAATTTGAACAATCAAAGAGTCTGTGTACTTGAAGTCAGGATCAGTGTATCCTTCGTAGAAGTCTGTGTGCTTCTTTGTCTCAAGTCTGCGAACTTGTGTAGTCAGAGTCTGTGTGCTCTTTGTAGAACCATCATGTTCTTTGATTTGTTTCAGTTTGAAAGTAAATCTAGATCAGCTTTTTAGCACCTAGACGAAGTTACCCGAGTCTAAACAACTCAAATATACCTACAAAAATCCCTTTGCACTTATACCTCACTGTCGCGATAGTGTATCTTGTGTAAACATTTACAAAGCCTTGAATAGAAGTTGAATTCAAGACAAAACTATCAAATCTAGGTTAAGAGTGCTTCTACCATACTCCACCTCAAACTTAATTGGTGATATTGAGTGTGTGTGTGTTAGAGTGAGAGATAGACTCTAGATTGACGATCTAGAGTCAGGTTTCTTTTTGCACACTACCCGTCACCGAGCACATCACCGCGCATATTGTTATGCATCAGTGTCGGTATCTTTGGGAGTGGTTCCAAAGGGTGGATCTGGAAGCTCTGGTATTGGGGGTGAGGTCTGAGTTCTGTGAGGACATATGGTCTTTTCTTTCATGGTGAGCATGTAAAGAAAAGAGGGTAGGGAAGCTTCAAGCTAATTGTTAGACCCAAACTTCACGTGACTCTAACAACAACAAACAACCAGTTACTTCGCGTTCAAGTATTCCTGGTGAAGTTGCTTGCTAGTGTGAGGGTGAGGCTAAGTCCTTAGTACTTGGCTTGTGGAGAGATGAGTGTCAAGCATAAGTTGGTATTTTATAACTTAGCTCGAAGCTGGGTTGTACCAGTGTGAGCATCCTACTTAAATACATGGTCCATATACTACTGTTGTACATTGTGTGGTGATACTGTTTGTTCATAGAGAAGCGACTAGTGCGAACAGGTGAGCAATAATGAATGGTAAGTACAAGGAGAAGTCCTGACTAGGCTAGGAAGATGAGAGATGCAAAGCAGGTGAGTGGAGTTAAGTGCTGATTCGTGGATAGCGTGAGATGGGGGTTCGAGGCTAGTAGTGGTAGTAAGGGAATGGCTAGGGTTAGGGTCAAAATAGGGGTAAAAATCGTAACATCTGCACCTTTGATTTTTGTAGTTCTGGCATTAGATTATGCCTTATTCATAGTGTCAGAGTTGAGAATACTCATTGGAAATGACTGAGTACTGCCAAAGTATTGGGTGCATCAACTTCTCATGGTTATACAGCAATAACCAATTAATTCCGAAGTTGCCAAAGAGTGTTCTTGCTGTGGAAATCATCAAATTGCTGTGATGAAGCCCCTATGATCACCAGATCAATGTTGAGAAGCTCTGCTCATATGGCTGCACCTGTGCACTTTGATGCAGCAATGCCAGAGATGTTGGCAATGCACTCTAGGTCCTATTGTGGTAATGGCAGTGCTAAATCTGCAGATTTGGGTCAAAAATGGAGTTGTCAGGGTATTGCCAAGGTATTGGCATCAGAAAAGCATCAGAAAAGCCCTATAAAGTATATATGGGCTTGTGTGGAATCATTGGTTTGCTGAAAGTCCGCTAAAGGGAGAAATCCATGAAATTGGAGCATACAGAGCCCTGAGGCTCATCAATGGATGGTTCCCACTTCCTAAGCTCCTTCCCCTTCACTAGTTCTCTAACTAAAAGAGGCTTAAGCAATGCAGCAGTAGGAATTTGATTTCTCACCCATGGTGTGTGTTCTTTTACTAAATAATGATAGTCAGGATAACAGTCTCACTGAAAGGTACCCTTCTCTAAGTAGTCCCATGTGAATGCATGTGATCTCTTCACAAGGACCCACATGAGCATGTTTGCTTCCTCCTGGGAGAATTTGTTGACCTCCACCTTTCTGAGCAACAACAATAAGTGATCTCTCGTCATCTGGCTGTTGAAGGGTAACTTGTCAATTAGGACAGGATGATGTGGAATCTCTAATAAAGGAAGCTGGGGTATTGGTTTAAAATGGGCATTCACTTCTGGTGGCATTGTACCAACAACAGGCTTTCACTGCTTGTCAACTGGCTTATACTGACATTTGGACTTGGCAGGCCTGGGAAGAGTTGATGAGTGTGATGAGAGATAAACAGAATGGTCAACAGCAATGTGATGAGTCCAATTAGTGAGTGGTAAAAGTTTGGGGTCAACCCCAGTCATAGAGATATAATGGTGGAGTATGGAATCATAATTAGAAGGGGGGTTGAGAACAGTAAGTGAATCATGATCTTGGTATATTGGATTACCCATCAGACCTTCTAGGGATCTGACAGCAGAGACCACATTGGCAGTATACAAGTGACCTACTCATGCCACCTTTATTGAAAATCCTTCTTGGGTTCATCCTCACCATTCTCAGCATGATGGTAGGGCATTTGTCCAAGATCTTGCTTGTTGCACAAGTCATGGGGCTGAACTATGGAGATCATAACCATGGGTGCTCAATGTCAGTTACTGCCTTCTTCATCTTTCCACAAGGCCAGTACAACTTCTCCTGAACAGTGGTATTTAAGTGCAGCACAGAACTAATGAAGGAATGGTTGTCTGAGAATACAATCAAACACCTGTCTGACATTGGAATTTCCCACCATGAATAGATGGTGTTCAAACATGTGTCATCCAATCTTCATCAGCACCTGAGTCATGCAACCCTCAAGTTGTTCAGGTTGCCCATGCACTCCACACATGGACCAGAATGAACCTTCAATGTCTATTGGAATTCCTGTAAGTGTGGGTGCCTGGTTATGAATCACATTTAGTTCTGATCCTGAACCTACTAGTGCATGGAACTTAGCTCCATTGATCATCAAGGTGAAAATGCCCATGATCATGGTGAAGAACCTGTAGTTGAGTGGTAGAAAAGCTGAGCTGTGGTTGACCATGAAGGAGTATGTGTTGCACATCATTGCTGTATCTTCAAACTCCTCTCAATGAACCTCCCAGCCTACTTCCCTTCATAACCTTCACAGTTTGCTGTAGGAATATGATCTGTATCTTCATCAACAACTTCAATTTTGGTGCTGTCATCTTCTCCATCTTCATATACCATGAACTCTGTGTGTTGGGTCATATATTGATGTTTATGTCTCATGTATTCATGAAATTGTGACTCTGATTTCAGAGCTATACCAATCAGCTCTGCCATTGAGATTACAACTTTGGCCTCTGAGGCTATACAGGAGAATATCTGCTTGACATTGGCCAGTTCTTGTGCTTCAAAAGAGAAGTAGAACCCCTTATCTTTGTTTCCCATGCCATCCTTCATCTCAATGTCCTTGCCTTCCTTTTGTTTTCAGTTCATGGGCTGTGATTTCTTCCAACCCTCCCAGTTGTTCACAGGATTAGGAGGTGGTGGCATATTGACCTTAGATGGTGGAGGGATAACTGGTGAAGAGGCTTGTCATGATTTTTACCCCTATTCCAACCCTAACCCCAGACACTCCCTTACTATTGTCATCCATCTCAACCCACTATCGTCGAATCAGTGCTTAACTCCACTCACTAGCTTCACTCACTTCCCCAGTTGGGACTTCCCTTTGTACTTACCGTTGATGAGGTGGTCAGATGGTTTAGTGATCTCCGAACATAAACTGGTGAATAGTTGTCGGATACTTCTGGAATATCGCCGTGCGAAGAACCAAAATGGAAATAGTGGTGCCTCGGCCTTGTGTCGGTATTACAGAACAACTAGTTTTGTTCGTAAGTCACTCCTCGGGTGTGTTGTTTGTTTGTGCGTGAGCTTTCTGAGTACCTCCGTACTCGTGTCGATTCCACCGGCAAAACACTATACGTATTCGGTACTGGACAAGTCAGGCTGTCCTACATTGACTGGCTTGTCATCTTTGGTTGGGGACTTCTCTCTAGTCTCGTGAGAAGTTACTACAGATTCCGACGCTCTGAGTCGCCTTTGGTCTCTGTTATCTGGTCTGGTGTGTGCCGTAAAACTGGGAAACTGGATGGGAAAGAAACGGGGATGTGTAAAACGTCTGACGGTATTATGTCGGTATTAAATGAGCTCCTAATCGTCTCGGTATGGGTCGGTGTCGATGTTTCTGTAGCTATGGCGGTGCAATAGCAGGTCTTGTCTTTATTTCTGGTCTCCTCGGCTTTATCTGTGACGATTCTGTTCATCCTACTTCCTATAAACTGTCAATCTCTGTCAAACTATACTTTGTTTCCTTTGTCTGGTCCTATCTCTTGTCAAATCGATTCCTATAACTGGTCAATACTATTTCCTGCGAAGCTCACAATAGAGCTGCCCTATATCTGTCAATCTGTCAATACTAAATCTGTTCAAAACCTATCCTTGCAATGCTCGCAATAGAGCTGCCCTATAACTATCCAATACTATTCGTCTGCTCTTGATGCCCAAATGGGTTCGCTAATGTCTTGTGAAATTGAAACTGTTAAAACTAATCTGATCTTGTGAAATTGAAGCTAATTCTTTCCTATAAAACTAAAAGAGGTGAGTACTGCATGGTTATCACTTACTAACACTGAGCAAATGCCAGTAATGAAGTAAAACAATGACGAGAGTCAAGGTTTTAAGTTGATGGATGATGGTGAAGTGTCTCAGCTTTAACTACGTCAAGCTTGGCTTTGTGGCGAACGAAATCGCTATTAAACGTGTACTATCGGTATTGTCGAAGCTGGGTGAGTTACTGAGGTAAACGAGTCGATATGTGTACGTGGGGGAACGGAATAGAGGAAGTAACTAGTGTAAGGTATGAAATTACCGAGTTTATATAGTAAGATATAAATAAATGGCGTCCTTGTGGTATATCTGAAGGGCTATGCGTTAGCATATGTGTTTCTGACCTTCTGACTATACAGCAGGTCTTGTGCGTTGTCTTATTCGTGCCTGCGCCTTTGATTTTCGTAGTTCCGGCATTAGACTATGCCTTATTCATAGTGTCAGAGTTGAGAATACTCGTCGGAAATGACTGAGTACTGCCAAAGTATCGTGTGCATCAATGTCTCGTGGTTATACAGCAATAACCAATTAATTCCGAAGTTGCCAAAGGGTGTTCGTGCTGCGGAAATCGTCAAATTGCTGTGATGAAGCCCCTATGATCGCCGGATCAATGTCGAGAAGCTCTGCTCGTGTGGCTGCGCCTGTGCACTTTGATGCGTCAATGCCGGAGACGTCAGCAATGCGCTCTAGATCCTATTCTGGTAATGGCGGCGCTAAATCTGCGGCTTTAGGTCAAAATTGGAGTTGTCAGGGTATTGCCAAGGTATTGGCGTCGGGAAAGCATCGGAAAAGCCCTATAAAGTATATATGGGCTTGTGTGGAATCATTGGTTTGCTGAAAGTCCGCTAAAGGGATAAATCCGCGAAATTGGAGCGTACAGAGCCCTGAGGCTCATCACCGTCTGTCATTACTCACCTGTTCACACTGGCCACTTCTCTCTGGACAAACACCATCGCCATACAATGTACAATAGTAGTATATGGACCATGTATTTAAGTAGCAAGCTCTTGCTGGTACAAACCAGCTTTGAGCTAAGTTATATCATACCAACTTATGCCAAAGGCCCACCTCTCAAAGCCAAGAACTCAGGACTTAGCCTACTCTTCATGCTAGCCAGCAACTTCACTGGGATTACTTGAGCATGAAGTAACCAGTTGTTTGTTGTTGTTAGAGTCACATGGAGTTTGGGTCTAACAAGGCTAGTCACTGCGTGCAGCCAAAAAGGACTCAAAATGCAAGCAGAGACTACAGACTCTGAATCACACTCTAACCCTTGATGCTACAACCACACACAACAACCACACACTCTTTAGTTCATGGGGGATTATAATGTGATAGAAGCAAGCAGTGGAAATGATAAAACAAGTTCTAAGACCTCAAATATGCTTTGAACAGATGCACTCTCTGGTTTTCTAGACTTCTCTGAGTCTAAAGACTTTTACTACAGGAGGTGGCAACTTTGTCACCAGGCCTCAAGGAAATAACACAAATGCACCATCCCAGATGCAGAGCACAATGCAATTCACTCTTAAAACACACAAAACTAACCCAAAACCAATGTGCTCTTCCAAGAGATGCTCCCAAACACAATCCACAAGAGCCACTGGGTTTGAACCAATGCGCTCTAGCTTCCTAACCAATTGTAACTCCACAGGGTTTGAACCTATGTGAGTCAGAGAAACCTAAAACACAATAACACTGTCCCACAAGCCAAAGGGTTTGAACCTCTGCTGACTGTAGCTTCATGTGTCACACAAAACCCTTCACACACAAGAGCACAAGTGCTCTGGCCTCCCAAATGTCCCCTAGATGAACTTAGAGCTGATCACACTTCACACAGACTTTTCTGATGTGCACCAAACTCTGTATTTGAAACTACTGACTGAACCAACTGAGAGTGTCAACTTTTGCTTACACACTACACAGAGGGAGTCTGAAGCTTGTATTCTACTCTGTATCTACTGTATTTATATGCACTCTCCATTCCAAATTGACTCTACATATCAGGTAATGGCCCATGCACCAAGGAGTGCTACTCCTGCACATCCAAAATCCCTTCCTAAGGTGTCATCCTGACTTGTTTTCTTTCAGCCTTTGGATTTGAGTCCTACTGAGTCACTGCCTGTCCAGCAGAGAGTGCTCCTTATGGTTCCAAGCAGCATGTGCTATTTCCAGGCATCGTTTTCAGGAGAGTGCAAGTTCCACATGCTTCCCTCTCATTCTCCAGTCCAAGAGCAGGTGTGATTTTAATCTCCCTGTTTCCACCATAATCATTTAGATTATAATTTGCCCATTATTGTGCTTAGTCCCCAATGACCTTACTCATGCCTGCACAGCCACCTTATCCTGGTCCAGAGCGCACCCTGTCCTCTTATGATATCATTGTGCTCTTGGTGCTTGTCAATCCTTGATTGATGCCTCTTGTCTGATTGCATCATCCTGTGGTATTTCACTCGAGTCAGCCACATCTAGTGTCAAATGCTTCGACCTCATAGCCAGTCAGACCCTCCTGGTATCATCCTGTACCTAGGCCTAGTGCTCCACCTGGCATCAGCCCAGGCCCATCAACAGCCTGTGCCCCCAGTAGAGGAGCACACTCTCAGGTGATTTATTCCCCCACATGGACCCTTGGCCTGGTGCATATCACCCCAATCTTGCCTACTTACATGCCTGGATAGGCCTGAGGCATGTCACCAGTTTGGTAGCAGCCTGAGGCTGGTTCTGTTGTTGAGGTTGAGGTTGTTGTGGCTGTGGTTGAGGTTGTTGTGGTTGTGATTGTTGCATCAGTCCTGGTCCAGATGTCATCCATGGAGGTGGATGTTTGTTGATTCTGTCTTGAGCAGATGGCTTATCAGCAGGACATTTCAATGGATTGAATCTATTCAAAGAATCCTTCCCACTCTGCAATGTCAGGTATGCCTTGTGGAAGTTGAGTGAGGATATACCTGTTGTAATTTTGGAGCTCATGCTTAGCACATTGTGTTCAGATTCCAGCACAAAGGACAATGGGCTCAAGGAGGTGGTGTAAGCAGCAGCTGGGCTTTTTTTGTGGATGTACTTAGCTAGGCTGCCATCATGCCTCTGGGGCAACTTGTTGCTGTTTGCAAGCATGAATCTTTTCTTCACATCATCTTTCTTGATCCTTCCTTCATCAAGAAGCAGTTGTGTCTCTCCACATTGATTCATTGTTGGAGCATGTGGTAAATCTGCACCTTGGAGGCCACACATTGGACAGTAGTGCTTTCATATAGCATTGATAATCTGGTGCATACTGCCTAGGTCAAGGCATTGCATCCTGTTTACTAAATCATTGATAGAATCTGGTTCAGCTGGACTAGTAGAGGACTTAGCTGATGCCTGTGCACCAGGTGCATTCATGGCAGCTGCTCCTCTGGGCGAGTCACCAATGTCAAAAGCCTGGTTGATCAGTGGATTTGCTTCCCTCTTCTCATCATAAAACAGCCTATCTTTTGAAAAATAACCTAGCAGAATATTCCTCGTGGTCTCTACATTGGGTGGAGTGTCATATGCACAATTTGCAACTGGTAGACGGTTCTCGACCCAATCCTGGTGTGCCTTGGGAATACTCTTCACAAATAGTTGATTGTATTCAATGTCAGTAATCGCATTTTCACACAGTGCCTGATCAGCCAGGGCACAGTACCTTTCGTGAAATAGGGTAACTTCCCCTTGTGATTGAAACAGAGGGGAGTTGGCAAACTTCTCGACTGCTGCTAGGAGGTCTGCTGCAGTGACTTTCACAGGCACATCTGAAGTGCCAAATGTGTCAATGAAGAGTGCTGCCACTTTGTTCCAGGTGACTCCTGGGGAAGAAACATCAAACTCTTTTCTGAACCTGAGACAATCACGTAGCTTAGGGTCCATATACCACAAGATGTATCGAACAGCATTGTCTGCAGTAATGCCTGCATCCTTTGCCAGTTGTAAAACGTCGAGGAGGAAGTCAAAGGAGCATGTGCCATCGAACTTGGGTACTTCTCCAGGTATAGGCATTTTCGAATGTTTAGACTGAGCCATGGAATCCATCGGGTAGTGACGTCCAAGAATTGTCAAACCTACACCTATAGGGGTGGTTCCTAGTCCAGATCTGGTTGTTCCAGTGGCCATCGAGGCACTTTGGGCAGGAGCTGAGGTGGGGTTATTCGTGGGGGTGGTGCTCATTGTGTTGGAACCCATGGTGGTTTATGTGTTTGTGAGAATGTGGAACCTCTATTCCGACAAGCCCTCACAGTGGGCTCCACTGTAGAAGAGCAGGTAGCCTGGGGGTCCACTCCTTAGGGTGTGAGGTCGTGTAGGTGAACGCAGCTAGCACTCATACAGAGGTGTTAGTGAAAGCAGGAGTGAATCACCTAACGTTGAGAGATGACTGAGAGAAAATAAGCGCAGAGTATTCCGAGGCTTAGCGCGTTGCTGCCGGTAAGAATACTATCTGATGTGGTTGAGCTGGTCGAAGAAGCTAATTCCTTTTTCCTAGGAGTAAAGTTATAAGTACCTACGTGATCAAGTAATTTAAATGTAAGTAATAATATATATATATGTATATAATCTTCATGTTCGTAGTATATCAATGTCCATATATCCCACGTTGTGAGTATTCATTTGTATAGTATAAGACATCAGCGAAAGTCCAAGGGTATATTTTAGAGCTAACTCTTAAGCCCACTATGCACGCATAATCCGTACGTGGGGCAACCAGCCCTGCGACACCGTCTCTATGATTCTCGGCGAGAGAGAGATCAAGCCACTGATTGATATGTTTCGCGAAGACTGGATAGACCGGACACTTGACAAACTTATACGGGTTCTCGGGGAGTTCCAACCTGAGAAATTGCTCAAGAACGAGAAGTACATGCACCTCAATTTAACTCGTAACCTTTTTGAATGCCGACGATGTTCATCGCGAGGATTGTTATTCCCGCAAGTTTTAGAACATGACTGCTGCATCTATTCGCCAGGCCCCCAGGTCCGGATATGAAATCGAAACAGAGGTGCGTGTGGACTGAGAAATACTTATCGAAACAGGAATCGGTTTACTTGTCTAGGTTTATATGGGACATCGGTTTTGACGCGGAAATTGCGACTATGGACGATGATGATTCGTTCAATCAACGTTGCAGCTGCTCCATGTGCCGTCGCATAGGCGAGAGTTCAGCGAAAACATATGAATGGCGCGCCTTTGTAAGTTTCTGGGCTCCTCTTTTTCTGCATGGAGCTAACCATCATTGTTAGATTGAATCTATGGACAAGCATATCCGAGAAGATACCAACGCTATATCGAACCAAAACGATTCTGAGATCAATCCTTTGGTGCACATGGGGGACGACCCTACCGCTAGGAACACCCAAGTCGACCCGAGGAGCACTCACGCCAATGTGGCACGCCCGAGCTGCCATATCCCAGGTTGTCAAGATCCAAGCTGCTTAATTAAATATTTGCAAGAGTGAGCAGTCTACCTTCGCCAATATTTTAGCACGTACTCACTGAATATGATGTTATTAGCTAGTTTCGTGTGGCCCAGGATCCTATGAATTTGTGATGATGATTGTATATGTACTACCAATGCGACGCAATGTCCCAAATTTTACTCATATTTCGTGCCCTGCACCGAAGGAATGTCATAAATATGAATAAGAACGTTGACCCGTTTCTGAGATATGCTTGTATTTGACTGTCGAGGAGAAGCCACTCTTTCTTGCAGCTCAAAACAGACGGGCGAGGGAGGTGCATTGGAGTAAGTGTATGATTTGTTCGACAGTCCTTACCTCATAGTTGAAGCCTACAGGTAGTGGTCGGTCGGAAGCAAAAAGCGGTGCTTCGGTCCGGATTAATCCGGTCAGCGCGTCGTTTCTGATCCATCACGTAAACCGGAAGCGAAGAACATTATTTGAGTTTCAACAGTCTTGTCCTATCCCTTAGCAGTGCTTAATGAGCACCTCATGGAATAGGACCTTGACCTATCCTGACGAAGACTGCGCCTTGAAGTCGTGGTTGGTGTGCCATTCTATTATCCTTCACCTGATTTCGGATGCTAATCCAGCTGTTGATTAAAAAGCTTTCATGTGTTGTATTCGCTTGAGATCAATGACTCTTCTAGCCAGCCGAAGGGACTTGCCATGTTGACTGTGGCGCCGTTATATAGCCGCAATCTAGGCATGGCTCATTGCTCGTGTACATGCCTCGCTGTCACTTTCTTATTGTCCCAGCAGACTCGATAATCGTGACGCTCAGCGGTCGGCGAAGACGGTTCTGTAAACGATGGGTGGTCTACATTCTTGGCAAGCGACGGCATACATACAATGTATTGCTCGTAGCAGTCGTGATCCCGACATGCAGGGTTACGCAGTACGATTGTCCAGTGCGTTTGATCAGAGAGGCTTCAAAGATCAGCGGGGTCCTGACCATAAATGATAGTCTTCATTGCTAATGTAATGTTGGGTGCGTAAACCCTGGAGCTACCTCATAACGAAGACTAACGAAGACGCCCCGGGCCCAGCGATACTGATTAAATGGTCTCATGAAGACGTGACAGAGTCGGTACGTGTAGTGCTCGTGCAAGTGTACAGCATCCTCCTCGTTACATACATCAGCATGTGGCGGAGAAACCTCTCCATGGCTGATGCACACTTCGCGCTCTCCATCACCGTGTCGCCCCTGTCCCTCTACTTCCTATATTCAACCCTCCGTGTGTCTCTGAAGAAGAAGAATACGCTATATGAGCGCCTTGCCAGTTCGAAGGTCATCGTTGGAGTTCTCACCACGATTATGCTTATTCTTTGGGTCGTCCTAGATCTTCTGATCTATTTCGCGAATGTCTTTGAGGGCGAAAAGTGCCCTTCGCCCACAGTAATTGGATGGTTCATCTATCGATGGATTACTGCAGCCCAGGCGCTGGAGATTACGGTTTACTTCCTACCGTTACTGCCGTTCTTTTATCTCGTTTATGCCCTCCGACATTTCTCCGACATTCGAGAGGAGTACCGGAGACACATGAAAAAGGTGGTCCCTTGGCCTCGTTTTAGACGCATGCAGATGTTGTGGTTCTCTGTCCGGTCGTTCTGTCTATCGCAATGGTCAGTCTTTGATTTATTCACTTATGTTCATACGATAGTTAAAATTCAAGGTTTCAGGATTGTCATCACCCGTGCACATCCGTGGACAATATTTCTCTGCATCGTCCTGGCTTACACGTGTTGGGCGGGAACACTCAAGATATGGATCGTCGATATGGACTATTACTATTACAAGCTTCTTCAGAGCTTAGGCGAGACGGAACCCTTTGAACCGCGTATCAATTATGATCCCCTGGGTTTTGGCCAGGTAAATGATCTCCTCTACCTCTATCTTCGTCCATTGAATCGTTTCTCCACCTAGCTACTTGCAGCTACCGTTGCCATCGAGCCTATCTATGCCGTGTGCCTGCTGATCTGGACTAGACGAGTTGATTTAAGAAACTACATACGACGTCTACCCTCCGCGTTCAAGGATGGTGTTTTATTCATTATCCTCGGACGACGAAACCCATGGAAAATCATGCATTATCCATTGCAGAATATACCTACTCCAGAAAAGCACTCAGCGAGGGATACCTGCATCTCAGCAAGAAAACCTCCGCATCGCGTCCCTCCTGCTCCAGAACTAACAAGGCCTCACTACCGTGATATCCCGGGAAAATCACATTCGCATTCAGGCCGGGCGTCCAGCTCGAATCAGGCGCCTAAATCATATCCTTCAGAGAAGCACCACACCTCAAGAAATCCATATTCTCATGCGAGTAGGGATGTTCCTCAGGCTGCTCAGACACCTAGATTATATCACTCCCTTCCGACTTCATCGCGGGACGGGCGGCGTGACAGACACGGGAGACATAGCAGTGATAGATATACACCCGCGGCTGATGGCCATGCAACGCATGGAAGATCAAACGGGAAGAATGATGCCCCGCCTCCGGATGTCTCATAGTGAGACGTCGTTGTTGGCTCTTGGCTGGTACACAAAGACAGATCGCGAGTCGCGTCAATCGGAATCAGCAATTGACCACCTCGATTCTCTTGTATGGTGCTAATCTCAACTTTGCACGTTCTGTCTGCTTACATCTGTACGTAAATAGGATAAAAAACTGAAACGGATCACGAGTACCTCGTTTCTGTCGCGCGATCCTGATTATAACGGGCGGGCCTGTGACAGGGCGACCTCCCATCTACGAGAGCCAACTCACGGTATCCTCATATGACGGTAAGCTTATCAATATGTGACCAACTATTTCGAACTAGATGTTTGAGCAAGGACTAAATAATGTAACATGTTTTTGCTACTATTTGTTGCCAGAACTGTGGCGGGTAAATGTGTAATGCAGGTTCAAATCACTTGACAAGACCTCCCTGCATGTATGTTTTTCCAAGCGACGGAAATTGGAGGTGTAGAGTTATAGCGAGGCGGGACTTGCCATTTGAGGACAGGGCGAGCGAATGCTGATACACAGCCACTGATGGCTACGGTCGCCCTAACATCATCTACCACTATCATCTACCACTATCATGATTACACTACAGTATCTTGAATCTCTTACCAGGCAAGGGAAAAAATTTCTTGCACCGACAAATCAAGCGGTTTGCAGTTTGTTCTTTTTCCACATTTCCAACATCCCAGGCGCTGCATACAGCTAGGTGTGGCGTTGGCAGAAAACGGTGGCGAGGAACTCGCCATTACTCGCATCTATTGTCCTGGACTGGTTTCTTCTGGGCAGGAAGTCATTTAACACCACTAACACTGCCGATATGCCAAATGCTTCGAACAATAAGCTTCATTAAAACACCGACAGGACACGATTCGCTGTTGGATTTGGATTTATCCTTTGTCATTTCGAAATCATGCTGTGTTTCTGCCCTCAGAGTCCACGCTAGATTAATTGCTATGGTCTAGTTGGCTTCTCTGTTTATCCGTAAATGGTGAGCCACACTGGTTTTTAATCGATATTTGGTTCTTCCGTCCAGGCGTATTAGTCGATTTCCTCACCTGTGAGACTTGGCCGCATATATGCATCTTTGGTGCCATGTCATATGGTCCTCAAAGCTGTATCCACTAGTGGCGTCGCGAGTATGACTCCTACTTCTCAAAGTTCTCGTCATTAGTAGAAGTCAATGTGCCAGAGTCCCAATCCAGGGAACGCGGTGTTGGCTACAATCTCATATACATGTGAAAGCAGTAGCTGGGTATCACTGTTGTTGACAATTCAAACTCCTCGTCGCCGCATAGAGCAGCTGCCGATGGTAATCTTACCAACGGCCAATTTACCTCTATCGATGTTTTACCTCACTTGTCGCAACAGTTGGGGGAACAGCACTAAATTACTCCATCTGATTGTTCGCTACCCTTCTGGGAAACTTCAGCTTCAGTTTACCCCGAAATGAATATCACAATCACGCTGTTATCGGTAAGAAGTGTGACACGCATTAGACGATCTTCACATCACACTGGTTGGTTTGTGTCAAAGCGGTGTCGAGGCATTGGTAGAAGGGCCGTCTTGACGATCTTCGATTGCTGGTGACCCACTGTGCGGGTGCTAGCGCAGCACAGAGTTCATGTGTATTATTATTTGCTGCTAAATCAAATCAATGCACTATGGCTGACACTGATTCTTGTCGACTAGTAGACTTCCAACAGCTGCTAATTATCACGGGAAGTCCTTATTCATTTTCTGTTGTAGTACCGCTACAGTTGCGGGAGTTACATGTATCTGTGAAAGGATTTCCTGGGCTTGCGCATGGTATTTTCTCTAAATCTCCACTACGGACACTACGAACATGCTAACTAGGATGCTCCAGGAATCTTCTGCAGGCAGCGTGGATTGCCAGTAGCAAACAAAAAGCGTGATGTTCCCTTCTGGATAGATGTCTATCCCGTTGGCTACAACACAGCACTTTTTGAAAACTGAATCGCAAGTAAATGACTGATGGGAAAACATCAGCTGTCCCCTATGTTGATGGCGGGCCGATCAATAGACTCGGCATAATCCGATTGACGGCCCTGGCCTCCTTTTCCTTTCACCACCATATAGGCGATGGTGAATGCCTCTCGTTCCATTCTTCAATGTCCCTACAACAACAGCCCAAGTCCCTTCGTCGACGGAGCCTCAATATCCTCCTCCAAGTCCCCATTCTCTCCCGCTCCCATGCGCCATCAACGATATCGGCACCTCAAACTATTGCCACGCTCCCAGCAGACATCATCCTCGAGATTGCAAACCTGCTATGGAGGGATGATCTGCTCAATTTGAGCTTGACTGTACGTACATAGCTCCCGAGGCTCGTCCATGCCGCTAACTTGATAATGCTGCAGTCGTCTTATCTGCGCGCGCTTCTCATGCCAGCGCTTTATGATACTGTTGTTCTCACCTCGAGCAGGACGTGTCGCAAGACACTTAAGATGCTCCAACAACGTCCTGAGATCTGTCGATATATCCACAAGCTTGCGGTGCGGCCGAATTATTATCTTGCCTGGCCAAAGGCAGACGAAAAGATGGATGAAATTTGGGTTGCGAGTATGGTAGAGAGCATTGCCCAGTCGCTGACCACGATGCACACGTTTGACTGGGACGGTTTGGAGATGCCGAAAGATTCCCTTTGGCAGACATTGCGGCTTTCGTGAGTGCAAGTGACGTTTTTTGTGACGTTTCCTTATCTCCTTTTTCATCTCTTCTGGGATATAGGTGTCCACATTTACGGACGGTATACAGCAACGTTGGCCATTTGTCCTTGGATCCGGAAAGCGAACTCTTCTCGTTCAAGAATCTAAAGAGCTTTTCCTTAACTGTGCGGCACGGATTAGGTGGATCCGAGCTATTTCCATCAATGGAAGCGCTTCCTGAGCGGTTGTGGGAAATGCTGTTGAAACACACTCCTGATCTCGAGGAGCTTTCACTCTGTAGCTTTTCAACTTCCGCTCGCCTCTTTGATGTTACTCCCGTAACGAGGGGCAATTGGCCAAAACTTGCAACTCTAACCCTCGGCTCGTTTGGATACCAAGATGACTTTACCCTCAGCCCACCAAATGACATCATGTTTGGGAATTTCCTTTCCAACCACTCGTCATTGAACTATATCCGTTTTGCGTGGAACTTTAAACAGTGGCTCTCGCCGGATAACGTATCTACATTCCTTGGATCTGACGCTTTACCAAAGTTGACTACGTACATCGGGATCTATCAACAGCTAGCAGAGCTTCCTCATCCAGAGAGTATTACGTCCCTCGATCTCACCTGCGAGCCGCTCTACGACTCGCGGATGCCCATGATCTGCCCGATCCTCCGAACGCTCACCTCTCTCACCTCCCTCGATATATGGATGCACATCCCCGACGATGCACCCTCCTCTGACTGCGGCTTCATCCGACCTATCCTGATATCATGCCCCAAACTCACAGAGTTTCATTTCATGTGTACTACGGCATTCCGGGTGAGGCATCTCTCCGCCATGCTAGGGCTCCTCCCCACTTTAAAGATGTTCTCAGTAACAAAGGGGCACCGGTATGGGGAAAGAGAGAAGATGAGGGACACGGCTGTGGGAGTGGTTAGGCACAATCCTGGGCTAAGCCAGGTCAACGTGAGATGGGCGAGGGAGAGGTGTAGGAATCATTTGAAGCAAGAAGGGACTTACGATGTCATCAAGGGAAATGATGGTGGGCAGGTAGAGAGGCTGGGAGTTTACGAACGCGGTGTTACGGCCTGGGGTGCGATCTTCAAGCGGCGATATGTGTATGAGGTGAAAGAGCCGAGGAATGCAGGGTTTGGATCTATAGTGCAGGCGGTGAGTCGAAGGTAATGAATCTCTCTGGTATCTGTTATCTAATCAAGTTCTTGCTGTCGAATTTCTTTTTGTTTTTGTCTGCGGATTCATGCTACTACTGTTGTTGTACACGTACTATGGAAATCAATGAACGCGAAGATACGGTTGTGTTTCGTTGCACTAGACTATCAAAGAGAAAGAACTGGCTGTGGTGGGGTTATAATACAGTCTAGTTGATGATTGGTTTAGGCAATGCAAGCTCCGATCCATGAAGCCAGTTAGGAGGTGAGAGGCTTCGACATTAGGCCAAGCCTACTGCGAAGCGTGCCTTCTATACGTGCTGTTTGACGGGATATACAGGCGCTTCGAGACTACTCGCAATGATCTGGACTGGGCTGGAGGAGCATCGGTATTAATTGTCCTGACGGGCCAAGGACAGCATCCACCTTGCAGTGTCCAGGAAGCGTAGCAAGGTTGAGCAAACTCTGAGTCCTTCATAGTCTTTCCTAGGCGGTATATGTGTATGCAAGCAGGGAATGACGGCATGTATGTAAGTCTTCCGAGGCGTCTGTCTACTCCTTCAACCAATTATTGGGGTCTACTTCTCTCGATATGTTACAGTGAGAAAATTAGTAGGCAGAACCTCATCTTCAGCCTTTACAGTAGGTCCTGAATCGATTCCCCAACCTAGACCTAGTATTAGGTGCGGTGCAACAGTCCATCAATATACAGAAGAATAGTTCTAGCTTGTAGCAGTCTAATATATGTTTAGATGACTACAGCTTACACCTCTGCGCGTTGTCTCGTAGTATATCGAAAATAACATCCCCGACCTTGTCCGGGGCTTCCTGTACAACCTGGGAATTGGCTGCTATTAGCGTCTCTAGCTGTACCTATAGTACAACTGTGACACACCAAGTGGCCCGCTCCTGGGATACGAGTGACTGAGGCAAACTTGCGGCCCCGCTGAAGAGAATCCTGTTTTTCACGAGTGCTGGGAGACCGTTGTCATGGGGTAAACGAGTGAAATGATGAATGTGAGCATACAAAAGATCGTTATGTTCGCCGTACACAAGATGGATTGGTATAATCTCGTGGGTTTTCTCCAGCTCTGTTAAGGGCACCACCGAGTCTCCGGTGAGGAAAGGCATCGCTTCATGTCTAGGGGTGCACGCGAGAGACACGCCTTTCTTCGTAGGGTGAGGCACAGTTCCGTATTCCTAAAGTGTCGTCAGATCATTCATCTGCCTCCGAACGCCTAGCTTACGATATAGATATCCAAAATTCGCTTGTCCCAGAACTTCCACGGGGCGCGTTTCTGGAGATATGTTCTCGCCTCATCTTTCGATGTCCAGAAATCGCGGCGCCTAGGTATAGTCTTTGAGGCTAAGACAAACATGGGGGAGTGGATGTTCGTTATATCGGCAGGCCATACTGTTGGTTCTACGAGGATCATGGCGTTGAAAGGGACGTGCGCACAGAATGCCGTAGACAGCGCGCTGTAGACAAGGAAATGAGTACTATTCGCTGGTTCTGGAGAAAGGGTTTATACGCTGCCGAAGCACCGGCTGAGTGCCCTATGAGAACTATTTTGTGGATGCCCTCTTTGATTGTCGAACGGAGGAGAGAATTATACACATTGGCGCACGCTTCAGCATAATCCTGTATTCCTGGACCAGGACAGGCATTGGTTTGATGGTCATTTCAAATTTGCAGCATCCTCACGGTAATTGAATTCTGATGCCTCTATTATTTCCTCATTCATCGCAGCAGAAGCGCCGTGAGTCTGCGCATCGACGGCCCAGGCTTCCAAGATTCGGATTGACGAAGACAGAGCGAGAGTGAAAAGTCGTTGGATTGTGATTTCCCAGTGTTCCTTATCTGCACGATAATAGTCAGCGTTGGCGTCTTATCATGCAATGGCTATGGAGACGTACGAAATCCGGTTCCGTGAGTAAAGATTAAAATGTACCCAGCCTCGTTGCCTGTTATGCCATTTCCTAGTCTATATCGCTTCAGAGCAGCCTTGAGCTTCTTTCCGGATGAGGTTGTCTCGATAACGTGGTTATCTACTAGCATGATGAGCAAAACAACTTGCAAATCTAGAAAAAGACAAAAAAGAAACAGTCCGGGACTTACCTTGCGCAAGACATTATGTTCACCTAGTACCCCCATTTCATAACTTGAATCAGATACGAATAGCACGGACAGTCTAACCGCAAACTGTCCATCGTTACACTACCTGAAAAGAACATGACAGTCGTGGGCGAACAAAACGCGTGTGACCAAAATGAAATTTGAAGCCGTTTGTTCCCGGATTCGATCGTTTAATCATCTCGGCTTCTTTTCGTACTGTCAGCACATGTCACTAGTGCTGACCAGCGTTTGCCGCTGAGGCTTCCGAGTTTCCGCCAGAACGTCTCCTTCAAGAATACTTCCAAAGCACGTCAGCCCTGATAGAACAATCATCAATATGTGTGATGTTCCTGCGCGCAACCAGGGACCAGGGCCTTCACTGAGTGTTGTGGCATCGATCTGACACAGGGGAAACGACGCCGGCATATCCTTCTCCAGTGGCAATTTGTAGCAAGTAGTATCAAGGATGCAAAGGCCCATTGCGAGCACAGTCCAAGACCGTGATGCACTATTTAAAACCAGTATCAAATGTCATTCGCTGGGTATAGGAGTTTCATACCCTGTTCCCAAGATATGGTTTATCATAAATACTCGATGGACTCTCCCCTTCGAGCCTAACGGTTAATATGTATGCCTTGTTCTCTCAGAGCAGCATTCTTCAAGAATTGGCATCCTATTCTGAATATTCTTTCTTGATACTTTTATTTGTTGTCGGTGAGTAACAATCAGATGTTTTACCGATATTTTCATTCGACGATTTTTTACAGGATCAATTCTTACTCTAGGAATATACCATCTTCTCGTGTATCCCAGATGGATGTCTCCTTTACGCGTATTCCCAGGCCCACCCCTCGGCGGATTAATAAATGGCCAATTCCCAGCTATCATCAATGGCGAGGCTGGTGTACCACAGCATCAGTGGATTGCGGAATACGGATCGATCGTGCGCGTCGTTGGCCCCGTAGGCATAGAGAGACTTATTGTAGCAAGTCCAGAGGCTCTACATCGAATTCTCGTGACGAATTGGGCCGATTATCCGCGGGTAAGTTCTTGGTGTTACGAAACTATCACTGGGCACTTTCTTATTAATTCTGCAGCCTGACTTCATGCAATACACCCTAGGTGTCGTCGCGGGTCATGGCCTACTTACTGCATCTGGCGATAATCACAGGCGTATGAAGAAACTGTTACAACCTGTCTTCTCGGCCCACAACGTACTCAAATGTACGTTTTTCACATGATATACACTGAATCAATCCTCAAATGACCAGCTGTGCATAGACGACGAGATCTTTTATGACTCAAGTGAACGGTGCGTTCACCCGCATTAATCGTAGAGATGACATTAATATATTGACAGTCTCATTGCCCTACTTACCAATGAAGTTGGCTTGGAACGACAGGGGAAGGAGATACTAATGCTGAGCTACTGTACGTTCTATGCTTATCCAGTTTATTTTCCACTGCTACCTGACGAACAACTATCAAAGTGAATAAAACTGCTATGGATATCATTTGCAAAGCGGTATTCGGATACGAATGTGGGGCTCTATCTGAATCCTCAAATGTATCAAAGTTGATGGAGGCTTACGAGCGGATCAGTAACGAACAGAATGGTATGCACCATCAAGTATCCGCCGCAATTCTCGTCTAAATAGTTTCCCCGTAGGACGCAATGCGACAATACTGAACGCGTTCATGATGATACCTGGCGCGGGTCCTTTATCTATATCCGACTGGCCTCACTACTGTTGCCGCTTTCTCAGGAAGGTGCATGTCTTTGGTGAGCTTTCTCTTCCCCTTATCGACGCTGATTAACCAATCCCATATGCAATTGTTTCAGAGCCTGTGGTGGCGTTGTTTGAATCAATGCATCTTATCAAATCAATTATATCGACGTTCCTGGATGATAAAATTGCTGAGGCAACGGATCAGGAAATACGCGCCGAGGGAGGCACTCGCTTGGATATGATGGCTATTCTTCTGAAAGCGAGGAATGCAGACAAAGATAAAAATGCATGCGCAGTTGTGATTGATGAGAAAGATATGCTGCATCACGTCGTCAGTCTGATTTTTATTTTGGGAGGCAAAGTCTAACTGTGCAGCGGTTGAAGCTAACTTTCATCGCGGCCGGCCACGATACGAGTGCAAATGGCCTAGCTTGGGTAGGAAACATTGACTCTTTTGACTTAAAATCTAATTATAGTTCCCCCTTTAATCAAGGCTCTTTATCTGTTGGCTAAAAATCCCGACGTTCAAGGACGGCTTCGTACAGGACTTTTACCGTTCTGCTCTCCGGACTGTGGTAGACCCAGCATACGCAAGATCAAGCAACATCAATATCTAGATTGCGTCATGTATGGTTTCCCCTCCGTAACGCTGATTATTCGCTGATGAAAAATAGCAACGAGTCTCTGCGGTTATTCCCTCCGATACCAATGACCTTTCGAAAGTCGACGAAAGACGATCACCTTGATGGGAAGTTTGTGCCGAAGGGGACACTTATCTATGTTCCAGTATGTCTATAGACTTTGAATTTTAAATTCTCCGCCGATCAGTCCTCCCCCAGATCCGTGCAGTTGGCTGGTTGGAGAGCATTTGGGGCAATGATGTTGCCGAGTATGTCCACCAGAGCTATGCTAACTCCGCAATGTCAATAGTATTCATTATAGGTTCCGACCATCACGTTGGCTAGATTTACCACAAGGATATCACCCCATCTATTCTGCTTTCCTACTAGGTCCACAGTCTTGCATTGGAAAATTTATGGCCATCCTAGAAATGAAGGTGATTTTGGCGTAAATAACTTTTTTGATTCGTGTGGTCCACGCTGACCTCCTATTTTGCAGATCTCTTATAGGGAATTTTGAGTTTACCCTAGCTTACGAGGGACAGACTGCACACCCGACGGCAGCTGCTACTATGAGTAAGCCATTCGACATGACCTTTAATCCTCACATTGATTTCGTCTTCTTCCAGAACCGAAGGACGGCATGCCGCTTCGTGTACGGCGCTTGATCTCACGTTGAGCAACGGCCATTTTTTTTTTAGCTCTGCCATCCATAATAGCTAATGAGGAAACCACTCAAAGGGATATCTGAGAGGCTTTACAATTACGAATATTACTATGTGTTCCCGTAGATTTTCGTCCCCTTGGAGATATGGAATAGAAATAGCTTAGCGCCTATTGTGATGGGCGCTCAGTGATTCTAGCGTGTTCAGCCTCCGCTTCTTTAAAGTGTTTGACGTAATCCTCATAGATGTTCCTTTGAATTGAATGCACAGCCGCAAACTTCCAAGACTTCCTGTAATTGCTTCGGTCTATAACGGCAATGACGATTACATTCACTCTGTCCAGCCAATTCCGCCACCATTGTGTTTGAATTACTAACGACGCGCTCAAGGCCTCACCCTAGATGCATCTTGGAATAGATAGATTCAAGGGGCGACACGATAAGCAACTGTAACGTGATAAAAAGGATTATTGATTCAGAAAATTTACCCTCGTCTCTGAACGATATCTATCATGGCTTTTACTCCGCTGTTCTTGGCTTTTCTTGTGCTGTACATCGTGTATGTGGTACGTCGCCGAGTCACTCGCATTTCGTTGCGCGATGTCCCGGGTCCTACATCAACCTCATTTGTTTACGGTATCTTTCTCGCGCCTTTCCTCGGAAGTTTCCTGATTATCTTTAGGTGCCTTACCTGAGCTTCTGTCTGGTCAAGCGGGAGAGGTAGCTCTTTGCATCCCATGATACGAACATATATTCCGACTTGAATTTCAGGCTGACTTCAAATGGCAGCAAAAGTACGGAGACGTTATAAGAGTCCGTGCTTCATTGGGTGTGGGTGTTGTCTATCTGGTCCAATGTTTCTAAGCTGATACACGTGAATACAGGAAGACCGTCTCTTGATCTCGGACCCGAAAGCTATCTATCATATCTACCAAGGAACCAAGTATCAATATTTTAAGCCTCCTGGCCGCGCTGAACTTATTCGACCACTGATGCGAGATCCCGATAGTACGGTGCACCTTCTCTTCTTTCAAAGTCACATTAATGTCCTCCCGTGAGCACAGGCAATAATCACCCAAGGAACCGACGAGTTATGGAACCGGCATTTGCAGTGGGAGAAATCAAGTCGTATCTTCCCATTTTCTTCTCATGCGCAGAAAAGGTATGTTCCTATAACTGGCATCATCTCCGTTCAATGGTCTAAATTCAGAATTTGAGATGACATCAAGGTGGCTGGACTTGTTACACGCAGCCGAAGACCAATCAGTTATTGTGGATGTAGCATCATGGGCATCTAAGGTCACACTCGATATTGTCGGAGAAGGTAAATATTCCCGCTGAAGTTTGAGTATTAGCCAATGAAGGTCATGCAGCAATCTTCGACTGTCATTTTGGTGTTTTGGACGAATCTGAACATCCTCTAGCGGAAGCTTATGCGAATTTATTGTTAGTCCTTTCCATCATGAATGCTGTACCTCTCTGAAGCGTCTCTAGCTTCAACACCTTTTCTGCTCCTAACAGCGAGAAAGCCCGTTCCATGAGTCTATCGTTATGTCTCATTGAGCGGCTGCCGAAATGGATCATAAGATTTATGGTAAACCATTCTCCCGCCCCGCGGTTTTCATATATTCGAAACTCCGGCGCGGCAATCAGTCAGATTACGACACAATTATTGAATGAGAAAGCGAAGGACGCTACTCCGGGCAAGCGGCAAAGGGATATTATGAGCATATTGAGTAAGAGTTTCTTCAAACCTTTGTTTGCAAATATATAACACTTATGAACCAGTCAGAGCAAAGTCATCAAGTGACCCCAAAACTCGCCTGAATGACGATGAAATCTTGACAATTATGAAGTAAGCACCGTTTCAACAAATCGTTTATTGTTTTCACCTGGGCTTCCAAGTGGTTTGCTTTTCGCCGGCCACGAGACCAGCGGAACTACCTTAAGCTGGCTTCTTCTAGAGCTTGCCAAGGCTCCTGTCATCCAGCAGAAACTCCGTACAGAGATCAGGGCACTTCAAAACCACAGTGACTTGGTACCTTCAGATCTCGATGCCATGCCGTATCTTAATGCGGTTCTGAAAGAGACTCTGCGATTCCACCCTATTTCTTACAACAGTCCCAGAATCGCGTCGCGAGACGATGTACTTCCATTGAGCAAATCTATTGTGACAGGATCTGGGATAGTCATGAACGAACTTCCCATACCAAAAGGAACGTGTATCATTTCCTCTATCGCTGGTTACAACAGGAACAAGGATGTTTTCGGGACAGACGCCCAGACGTTCAATCCGGAGAGATGGCTGAATAGTGATGTAAAGCATGCCAAAGTTTCGCTAGGAATGTACGGCAATTTGTAAGCTCGACAATCCCATCGCAATAAAGATACTCATCTCGGGGAACTTTTCTAGGTTCACGTTTATCGGCGGACCTCAGTCTTGTTTGGGCTGGCGATTCGCGTATGTTTTGATTATCCTCGTGTTTGATATTTCCTCTCACATGTATGCAGCGTATGCGAACTACAGGCTCTTGTAGTGGAGATTATTGACAAATTTGAGTTTTTCTTGACAGAGGATTGCAATCGCATTAGGAGGGAATCTTGTAGGGTGATGGTGCCCACATTAGAAGGAGAGGTAGAGAAGGGGGCTCAATTGCCTTTGAGAGTGAAGACCGCGGCTCGATAGCATTGAATGTCTGGCGTGTACATTTTCGCAGTCGACGACGATTTGAGGCCTGTGACCAATGTGACGGCAAGAATCGTTTCGTTAAGGTTAGGGTTTCAATGGCGCTTATTCTGCAATTTCGATTTCAAATTACAATCCTTTCCACAACCGCGACCACAATATACACCGACTTTGCATAGTTCTTGCCTTCATACATAGTTGTGCAGAATCTACCTCCATAGCGATAGCTGTTGGAAACCTGGGATATCTGTGAACTCGATACTTGCAGTGGTGCTACCGATAATGCTTATGGGCGAGGTCTGTCCTATGAACGGAAACGGCTCCGCATCACAGTGCTTAAGATCTATTCTCGTAGCTGCGCCCCCGCCATATGGCGTTGTTACTCAAAGGCACATCATGATGTCGCATCCGAGGATGAGAGGGCCCAAGATTTGGATCGTTTAATTGCAACTGGACGAGTGGTATGTTGCACCCATCTTCTCCATTATATATCTGACATCCTCGACTAAGTCTCGGAAGCCGGAGTCATCTGTCCGCCCGTTTTTTTGACACCTCGCTCTTCCATGAACAGATGAGAAAGTGATCAGGCCGTCTAACAAAAATCATTACCGGGGTGTCTTCATTGTCCTCTTTGTATGATACCGCACGCGTGAAGTATCATTGCCTCATTATTCTCAGGAGCCATTAAAACTACGGCAGACAGACTGCCTATGTGAACCACGCGCTTTTCTATTCCGATTTTGGCGTTTATTTGTTCATTTCGCTTAACGGCTGCCATTTCACAGTGCATGACCGAATAGCGTCAAAAGATCGTTGTTCCTGCTCTACACCCGAGAGAGCTTAGTTCGATTGTATATTAGAACAACACGGAAGGAAACTCGCTCTGGTTCGCGACACGGCTCCTATGTTCCAAAGATTTCTCCTCGTTGGTCTTGTAGATTCTCCTACGGTTCCGCCGGTTCTGTTTCACGTGTATTCGGATGAATCGAACATGACGTTCATCAAAGCATCATCGGCCACAGGGGTTACCTTTTCCTGAAGATACTTGCTATCACCCTACCCCTGAACACATTTCGGTAAGCTGTTTTGGTCAAGCTCATCGCTATAATAGCTAATCGAATCCAGAGGGCGCTGTGAATGTCTCGGTATCTGGTGCCAAAACTCTGTAAAGCCAGACATAGAGGACCACTATGTCACCGGATGTCTCACTGCCTATCTTGGTCGCCCACTCCCGATATTCGCGGTCCGCCGGTTATGTAAGGTCAAAGGAGGAGAACCCTGTTTCGAGTTTCGTAAATGTGTCTTGGTAGACACCGGATGCGAGTGGGTGTTCTTGCGTGCTTCATCAAGGATATGCCTAACTAATTGTATCCGTCGCAGGACATCTACATCTACAGTGAGGGTTCTCTCGATTCGCGAAAGTACTCGGTTCACAATGAATCACTGATTGTATAGATAGCGATGGAACTAAGGAATGGAATGAAGGCTTTGTCAACGATGGATTCCATCTTTTGAACTTGAAAACCGCCAAGATCAAGATCTTCCCTGACGACTTGGACACATTCGGTAGTATTCAAGGTCCGTTGGTCAAAACTAGGTATCACCAAGCAACCGATGTTTTGACGATTCACCGCATGATTGACAGGACTCTACTGGTGAATGTACGTTGTGTTGTGTCTATTGAAAGATTCCCTCGTTCATCTTTATCAGATGTCACCCTGAGCAACCGCCACCCGGAGACACGCATCTTGCACCTCATGGAGAATGCTGATCACAACTGTAATGGACGGCATGACGAGGTGGGACGGACATTCTGGACCGTTGGAACACCTGATTCAAAGGAAAGCTTTAACTGGGCGTCTAGAAGGGAGCGAAAGATGTGCAATGGAAACTGCAACCAACTGTTGTTTGTCAAAGGGTAATAATGCCCTTCTATCGATCAACAATAGTAGGCTAATGTGTCCTTAAATCTAACAGGCGGCCCGCAAGTTTGGTGCAGCCGTGACGGTTCCTGCACGTGAAACGTGACTTGTCGCGAGTGTCAGTGGCTTGGCGTTTTCCTTCGACGTGTCCGACGGAGATCGATGCAGCGCGATTTTTCGCATGCACACTCACGGAGTGTTGCCATTGAAGGCGCTTGTATTTCAGGGTATCAGCTCCAATGGACGAGGAATCGAATTCAACCCTCCATTTGATTGGATCAGAATATGTGACAATATTTCGCTAGTCTATATTGAACCCTTCACAGCTATTCATGGATTCTCGTAGTCAGCAGGTGGTTAGCAGCAACGCAGTAGCCGTGATACCCGACGTCGTTGTGTTAATACCTTTGGCAAGGGCCTCCTTCATTTGTGAATGACACCAGTTCCTTTTCTGGCGTTTCCGAGAGCTTAGGATGCATTCTTATCCAGAACTGGAATGAAAGTACAACAACGATCACGTTTCTTCACTACATCGAATAGTTCGAGCTGGTCATATTCAGAGGACTTTAAGTGGTGCCAGGCCAGCTACTTCAAACCGCTCAAGGACCTTTGTCGACGCCGAGGATCAAGACCAAGATTTTACCTGTTCTCGTCATGGATCCCTACCAAACCTGACACCTTTGGAGTTCAGCTGGAGCATAGTGATTGGTGGGATGCGCTGATCACCATCGTTGCTTTCGAGGGTACCGGCCTCGACTGATGCCAAGTCGTTAATATCGGCTACCCGAGGTATCAGGAACGACGAAGAAATACCTTCCATGGTGTGGTGTACATGAGGGAGCTTAATGCCTTCGGCTTTGTCGCATCACTCTGATAGACTGTTTGGTTGCCAGTAGATAGTTTCCTTGCATTCGGGAGACAATCTTCTTAAGGTCCTTGTCTCAACTCCATTATGATGGCAGTCGTCGAGATGACTGGCGCTTATAGACTTTACATGCTCTATCAGATGTATTTATCTGAAGCAGCTGCGAATACTACGGACCTTGGCTCGCAGTCGCAAACGCCCACATTCTTCGCCAGTACGGTGATTATAGCATGGGCGCTTTCTCACGTTTGACAGAATTTGTTCTCGGCCACTACCGTGGGTGTTTTGGCTGCGCACTTAAACAAGGCATTACCCCAAGGCCTAATAGAAAATTAGATGCTGCGCTTTGAATGCAAAAGGTAGAAGTTGATGTATGATGGTATCTGGTTTCAGTCAAGCCGTCTTGAAGATTCGACCAGGAAAAGCATGTCCTAAAAGTCATGGAAAGCTCAAGTACCGGAAGATTGTAGTGGAATAATAATAAGGTATCAAGCACAAGCCCTTGTATTCTATTCCTAGGTCTTGATATAGTCTATCACATCATGGTCTCCAATGTCTAATTCCACTCCAACCAACGCTGCGCAATACAGATCCAAATTAACATTAGACAGGGCGGCTTGGCGGGACATGATTGTTTCAGCCTATATCTCGTGCTCTGCCCTGACAGAAGCACGTCCATCTTTACCTCTATAAAAAAGGACGTCACCTGTTCCAGAGCGAATGATCAGAATCATTGAGAAATCGGCTCCGGTCTACGGCATACCTTCGTCTTCAACGAACTGACATTCGTTATAGCTTCTCCAGAGTGCCTGGAATACGGGCTCGTCGGACCAACGATAGTACGGCCCTAAGAATGCTTTAAGATGTTGTGTAGCTGCTGGGCCGTGGTAAAAGGGCATTTTGGGGAAGAACTGTTCATTCCAGAGGTGTTAGGAGGGATTAATATAGACAACAGAAGAACACCTACGTGATGTACGACGTGATAGTGCGCGACATCGTGTAAGAACCATCGTCCCATCCATCCAAGGAAGGGTCGGTCGACGGTGGCTGCTGCACCACGAGCAAAGGTCCACTCGGGAGCGCGATAATGTGGTAGGGTAGGGTCAGTGTGATGGAGGTAGGTTATCATGATGACTATTGGAGATAATTAATAGCCGAAAATGAGAGTTTAGAGAAAAGGTACGTACACCAATGACTGACTTCAAACCACGGTATACCATAAAGCGCCATGACATTCCACCATCCCCATTGACGGACGGCTGCGGCGAAGAGGACGACCATAGTCCCAATGCCAATGTTGGAGAGAATGACAGCGTTCCGCTGCTCCGGCGTGAAGAGAATAGAGGAAGGCGAGAAATGATTCGTGTTTGGAGGATAATGTGGTTGCCCCGATACGTTAAACACTTTATGAAAAACCTCAGTCTCGCGATGTGCAAAGAAATATATTCTGATGGCTTACTCAAATATGCTGGAAATGCGAGAACTTGTTGCCGGATGAGCATCATCAGTGTCCAAATGGGTGTGTCTCCAAAGTAATCCTCCCAATCAATACCATACTCTTCTTCGTGCTCCTTTGAAGGAATTCCGAGGATTGAACGCGTCTTGGGAACGTATACCTCGTCGCGTTCCATGCTGGCATGGGTCATATGATGTCTGTGATGGCCGATCTTCCAGCTGAAGTAGGGCGTCCAGAGGAATGTGTGAAGAATGAAGCCGAGGCTATCATTTAACCACGTGTATGGACTGAATGCACCGTGGCCACATTCGTGTCCGAGAACCCATATTCCAGTAAGTGTAAGACCTTGAAACCACCAATACCCGGCCCATGCAGCGGCGCGGAGAAGGGGAGTGTATATTTGGAAAGGATATGAGAGCTGTATAGAGGGGATGTAGAGAGCAAAGACGAAGAAGAACGTCGCCATGATAATGTCGCGTGCGAGAGTTAGTAGAGCGCGAGAAGTTGATAGAGCAAAGTATTCAGATGGAATGGCAGCACGTATTTGCCGTATGGTATATGGAAGAGGGGTGAATACTGGGAGCTCTGCCTTGACATGCTGAGAGTCAAGCGGAGGCTTTGACGTTGCTAGCGCAGCAGAAACCATGTCGAGGAGGGGATGTGCTCATGACGTTCCGAAGACGAAGTCTTTTATCCAGGAATGACATGCATGACACATATGGGGAAGTCAGATCATCGTTCAGATCGCAAACCAACACTCTCCGGGTCGAATTTGAAAGAATTTGATGAGGTTTGAACAGTTTGATGGGCGTGAAGAATATTAAGAGGCGGTAGCTGGGGTCTCTGACGGCTTGATCGGTTAGCATTCCTCCGTTATCTTATCAAAACTCTGATGACGATAGCATACTATTGTGAGCATTTTCTCAAAATCACCGACTACCGCCCTAATGCAATTCAGTTTTCCGCGCGCAACCCTTCAAAACGCTTTTGAGAAGGTATTGCTCCCGTGTGTTGTATGAATTGATGTGTGTTGGAAGGACAGTCATGTTTGCATAGAGCTATGCAGGGGATATCTATTCGGTCACTCTTCGCCTTCGATGAAAAGGGCATTTCTGCCCACTCTGTGAGTCTCTTTCTTGACCATCATCGGTAGCCATTTCCTACCGACTCTGAACATGAGGACGAAGCTGACCTGTTAAAAGTTGAAGCTACGACGAGCCAATACAGTGATATCGACAACGTACATGTATGTGGCGCCGACGTTAATGTTTCGCCACATATTATAATGAGGCCATCGGTATATGAATCATTCCTGATGAATTATAAGCGAGAAGGAACAATTCAATGATGAATAAACACATAACTCTCTTGCCTCCAAAAGTATTCATTAGGGTCCTGAAAAACGTTAAAACGAAGTCTTAGCACGGCTGATTAGCATTGTCTCTTATGAATACAGGGTCGCCTGAGACGACTAGCATTTTTAGTGCTCTCCCTAAGTCTGTGTAGTGTACTAAGTCCTGAATCAAAAACAAAAGACTAGCACACCTTCGCGACTCTTATTCCAGGGACCGAAAATTAGTGGCGTTGGCATTGTGTGCTACCCTGCAAACGTATTAATTTTCCCTCGGAAGATCTACAGCTCAAGAGACCACTCCACCTTGTATGTCCGAGTCCGGCCTACTACTGAACAAAACGCGTGCACGCGCGTTCACGACCTCAGTAAGCGAAGATAAAAAAATTGGGCCACGAGGACAAGTGCAGCTAAAAGAACGCTGCAACGCTGCAATGAAAGACTGCGTGGAGGTCGTGAGGTCGTGAGGTCGTGAGCGTCTAATGCCCCTAGTTGGCCTGACGGGGGCCAACGTGATGTATTGTTAACGTAAATACCTTCAATCCTTCACCGCCGCAAATATCCGTACTGTGGCAGGAGGCTTCCGTCAATTAGGCGCGAGAAAAATAAATCAATAACGATAATCTCCCAGATAAGTAGTGATGGAATCCGTTGTTCGTTTGTACGTAGGTTTCTGCACCGACATATATTGGCCATCGCAGTCGAAGATCTGGAGATCGAAGAAATTTTGAACGTGATGATGTTTCGTACTATTGCGCGCAAATCTGGATATATGGGGCCCACTAAAGTATATGAAACGAGTGATGGTGAAGAATGGGTCATATAAAAAGTTGATCACTAGTCTGTTTGAGGTGAAATAACAGCCTTTTGCGCTACTGAGATCAATGTGGAGCATTACCTTTACGTTGAATTTGAAGCTCCCACAGAGATTCCATAACGGTATAATTAGAGAGGACTTGCCGCTGCCTGGCATGTAGGCCGTCGATTAGCGGCACAAGGCCAAGCATGTATGAACCCTTTCGTATTAATCTAAGACCCAAACAGTCTTTTGGGTAGCAGAATGCGAAACAAGTCTTCGAAGTGATCAAGAACGACAACTCACGAGATACTCGGGGATAAGATAATGACCAGGTACATTTCTTGTTATCTTAGCCTTCTGCATGACGTCCTAGGTCTGCGCAAATTTTGAGATGCGATCATGTGTGTTCGCGTAATGGGAGATTGCTTGGAGCGTCACGGAACGAATTCGGTGCTCGGAGGAGCACACATTGCATGATTGACATCGGAAAAGGTACCTGAGGCGCTAAGTCAGTAGGCTACAAGCTAGAAAATGAAGCGCTGGGACAAGGACTACCATTTCTCCTTTCCGTTAGGCCTTTTAATTATCCACATCATTGACGTAATCAATTGGCGGTTCCGCTCCGACACGGAGAAGCTTGCCTGCAGATACCACAGGCGATTTTCTGTCTCCATCTACATTTTACGATAAAATTTACCCATTACATCCAAGTTGTTACTGCTGGACAGGCAGGTATTCGTGGGAGACGATAGAAGGCTCGGACTTGGACATAAACCGTGTCTTGGGGACTCCAAGCGCATGAAGGCCACCCGAGACCGCCAAAATGGTCATACACCAGTGTCTCCAAGTCCATGAACTACGGTCCATGACCAAGTATTAATCTCTTCATTGCCAAGCTGCGTGCAGACAGCTGTAGATGATTAGCAAAAAGTGATGGAAATTGTAGGGAACGGCCCGAGTGACTACTGCGAGTCTATACCGCCGTACCTTTCTAAAAATACGATATCAAAATGCCGGAAATGCACTTTGTGACCTGTTTCGCTCCCATGACCATGTTGGCTGTCGAAGATACTTAGAGAGATCAAGGGTCGAGAAGTAGCCGCAGTTTCCCAGAGCTTTGGTAGTACAGCGGGTAGACAGAAAATCGAAGACGGAGATGCACAGAATGTCTTGTTGAGTGGCACGCGAGATTGGCGTTGTTGGAAGTCGAAGTCAAAAAAGAGATAAAGTCAATGATGACGCACCAAGCAGTCCACCTCGGTTCCCTCCGGTCCGATCATCCCGTTTTCGTCCGCAGGCATCTTTCCTCCTACTACCACTATCCTGAAACAGGCGAGGTCATTCATACCACATACCAGGCGCCATTCATACTAGATTCGCCTCGAAACTCACACTCCACTGAGATCTCCTCGGACCTTGTGGCAAACTCTGAGTTTCGGGCCGGGATACCTTTCTCCAGGTTTTGGGGTGGTGGTGTCATACGTATCAAAGGCCAGCGAGCGCACTTTCTACAAATATCGTTCTGGAGCAAGTTTCTCTCATGGAAGGCCGTATCATATGATATCTTGGCTCATATGAAAAGTAGTAGGGCCTTTCCTCCATTTTTACCATCAATCTCATGCTCCAATCCCGTTCGCAGCCCGAAAACGCCGTGCTCAAGGCCTGTGGTTTCTTGGAGCGCAATTTTGCTAGCTTCCATCACCGGTTTGCCATGAACCGTGATTCCACTTGAGGTGGTACGCGGTGGTCGTGTTGATCTCTGTTCTCGTTCCGTGAATAATGGTTGTTTGATCCTTGCCAGTCTTGATGTTCTTGTGTCATCATGTGTTGATTTGAGTCCGGATAGATGGCTCTCATACCATGACTATATGCCTCAAACTTTCGCACTTCCTTGTCTCCTTATCCGCAAAAATTCCGGACGCAGAAGCATCCAACTATAGATCCTCATTCGATATTCCTTCCCCGGAGCCTCCTATTGCACCCACAAACTGGCCATCTAGTCCATTCTATTACACTAGGCTTAAAGGAGGAACCACTCTACCGTCAAACCTGGTATTCTAGCTTTAAAACCATAGGCTTCTCGCCAGGGGTCTCCTTCTGACATTATATCGTGCACATTGTCCATGTCACCTGAGGTCTTCTCGAGGTCATGACTTTTGACATGGACGGTCAATCCTAAGGGTTGACTCCCCCGCGACGGACAGAATTCTGATTAACGAAGATCGTACTGGCGGAGGGTAGAGACCTCGTGTGAAGGCTTTAGATATTGTCGAGCGCTATCGGAGCTGCATCAGCGATTCTTATTACTGTCGGGGGTCTGCGTCATGTTGACAATGATTCAAAGATTTGTTGGCACGTGGATACAGGCAGGCGTCATCGTGGTATTAATTTCCACCCTTCGCTTTCTTCTGATCATCGAGAAGAGCACCTGCCATCCTAAAAGCTAACTTGCCTTGGATATTGGTTTCACAGGGCGAATGTATGAACGACATGGCGGGATGTCAGCCGTATCATTTTACTGAATAGTCACTCTGATTTTGGGATTTCAATCAAAGTGTTCCGCGCGGTATGTCAATCTGATGAGTTTCATATCACGTTAGTCATGCAGTGATCCTGCAACAGAAATTCACCCAACCCGTTGGTCTTCGTGTTCTTCATTTCGCATTATGCGATAATAATTCTGTGTTGCAGCACGATCACGTTATTGTGCACGCGTGCTGGTCTGCTGTAGCGGTTCCTGGCGCTGTCTACTGGCTTTGATCATGATCGATATGATCAGTGCTCGATCAAATTCCCGCTCGCTACAAGTGCGAGCAACAATGATACTTCGAAAGGGTCAACGGGCTGTGCGACCCGTTCTTCTGCATTATGTTACAATGACACATTGATGCATCCCATGTGAATAACAACATATCGAGTCCGACCTCCTCTCATTCTGTTTTCGGACACGTTCAAACACAGACTTCTGTGAAAGAGGTATTTATTATTAAAAGATATGATATTCTACAGATTTCTGATTTCTGATATAGTTTTCGGTGAGAATCTGAAGCACAATGTATTGAAGTTCGCGAGGTGCTCCCGCGCTACCCCGCGGACCCCTCCCTTCCCTTTCTGATCACGATCGATTGGTGGCTGCGGGCAGAGTTTGCAGCCATGTCGTCTTTACAAGAACCATAGACACGGCATCAAGTGAGTCGATTTGAAGGATTCCTGTTCAAATTTCTGACAAGTCTAGCTCTCACGTCATTTGGGTTGCGCATCCGCAAGAGTGCCAGAGAGAGCCGTCGGGAACTTAAAATGACAAGTCTTTCCTACAATCTCCACTCCCGAATGTTTCATGGCATAGAGGATTGCGGACAGTTGCCTGAAGTGAGCCATCAGCATCATTCTACGAATTTGATTTGTACGAGAATGCTTGTTTGCAGATTAGCGCCAAAAGCTGGCAACACTTCGAATGAGCAAGAACTTTCCATTTTGGAGCTTCAACATCCTTGACGCTTTATCAGTGTTCTATTCATAAATTTCCAGCATACAAAATTGGCAATGTCGTTCATGCTAGCTGAGCATCGGAGCTGTTCTATTTAAATATACCGAGGTAGGAGAACAAGCGAATAGTAGTGGACTCTGGTTCGGACATGTTCCTTCGAGAGCGCTATGATCAGCGGTCAGAAGCAGCGATACGGACGAAGTCGTGTTTTTGTCCCCCGATTTTGCACAGCATCCTCAGATGCGATCCACGTTTACAATGATTCTTCGTTGGCCTCAAGGCAAGGTTGCTTTTCTTATACTGTCTATCCTTGAACCGCGATCTCTGGCATTCTTGCGTAGAATCTCAAGTTTGTCGGCGGATAGCGCTCCAATCACAATTCTTCAGTATTCAATGGTAGTCAAGGCATCATCCGATTCTATTCCCTCGAGGGACCAGAACTGGACGGGTTCCTCCGTCACGGTATCCCTAAAAGCGAAAAGAAGAATGCCTCTTCTGGTCTAGACGGTCTCCTGATTGGATTGAAGAGTGGTGGGATCTGTGGGATTTCCATAGCATAACGGATATACTATGAACACCCCTGGTCCAGGCGCCGACTGTTCGAGGGATACGATTCGTGGCAGAGTAATCCGGGTTGATTTCATTTTATTCTGCCTGACAAAATATGCCGCCGCTTGAGGAAATGTTAAAGAGAGGAGACGGCCAAGACGGCCCCTCCTTTGAGATGAACGAGGTGAACGAGATGTCCGGGCTCCGAGCAATCAATCCGCATGTTGGTACCTTATACCTATCGTGATAGTGAGTCTTAATGTACAACATTCCGGCAACAGCGTACCAGGACGTACTTCAACATGTAACCAATTCATTCTCGTACGTCGATTTTATGCCCGCTAAGTGTTAGTCACCCGCGAAGACTGGCTACGGGTAGCACCGCGGGAGTGTTACAGTGTGATCAAGCGTGATATATCCGATCAGCGACATTCCTTTTTCATTTTCCAGAATGCCTCTGAGGCGAGCCCCCCCTGCAGAGCGTGATTGGAAACTTCTCTTCGCTCGCGTGACGAGTTGAGCCCCCTTTGCGCAGATCAACACATATTGTGGCCATGTATGTAGTGCTGCGTCAGCGTTGAATTGTGAGACGGTTCGTTGACCGGTGACTGGAGTAGACGTGGTCCGCCACCGCCACTGGGAAATGATGATGGTACTTATGAATCATGGCACAGGATAGTGAGCGGCATCAGTTGTCGTATAAAGCATCATAATAGAAAAGAGATAGTCAGTTACTCAAAACACACCGGGCATACAAGCCGGATTATCACAGGGCCGACTTGACGTGAATAAGCGCGGTACGGCTCATCTTGAAGATCTACAGTCAGTACAGCCATTGTGTGTCCGGGGGTCTTCAACCGTGGCGCGCGGACTGCTTTTTGGGGAACTGCCTATCTTGCATCGCTTGGCTTCCGACCACCACTATCCGTTATTAGATTTAAATACTGCAGCAAATATGGGCTCTCCTCTGTGCGTTCTTCGCTCAATATGTTCTCTGACAGCACAGAATACGTTCGACGCGCCAATACCCCCTTTATCCCACCAACGATAACCATTGCTGAACTTCACGCTGCCATCCCCCCTCGCCTCTTCCGAAAATCGACTACAAAGGGATTGGCCTATGTATTACAGGATGTCCTTTGTGCATACCTTCTATATCGCTTGACATCATACATCCCTCTCGCTCCAGCAGTCTTTCGTTTCCCCCTCTGGGTAGCATATTGGTGGTGCCAAGGAATTGTGCTCGCAGGCTGCTGGTGTCTCGCACACGAAGCAGGACACGGCACTATATCCCAGTATGCATGGGTAAACCACATTGTTGGCTACACCCTTCATACAGCCATATTAGCGCCCTACTATGCGTGGAGGGAGACACATCGAAAGCACCACAAGGCCACTATGAGCGTTGAACGAGACGAAAACTACGTCCCGCGAACGCGCTCGGAGTACGGCCTTTGGGATGAAAGGGAAGACGAACGCCTGGGTCTGCTGGGTGACGAGGAAGGGCTTCCTGGTCGCCGGAAAGGCTTGGACCCGCACGACGTGTTTGAAGACGCGCCGCTGTACATCCTCTCACGCATGCTCATCATGCAGGCCATTGGATGGCAATTATATCTCCTGACCGACGCCATGGGAAATCCGCGATATCCGCCGGGAACAAATGTTCGTCCAATATTAAATCTTTTTTCTAATTGTTCTGACGCCGCGTGCAGCATTTTTCGCCCTCTTCGGTTCTCTTCAAACCATATCACCGCCGACAAATCATCACTTCCAACGTCGGGCTATGCATCGTCCTTACTCTCCTCTGTTGGTGGGCTATCCAGACTAGCATAGGTCATGTGGGGCGGGTGTATGGCGTTCCATATATCCTCGCTAATCACTGGATCGTCATGCTCACTTACCTCCACCACTCTGATCCAACAATGCCGCATTATCGTTCTCGGACATGGACCTTTGTGCGCGGTGCACTGGCTACCGTTGATAGACCGCTTCTTGGATGGGTAGGGAGGGTGTTTTTGCATAATGTTAGCCATGACCACGTATGTTTCATTCCGTTGGACATCTTTCCTGTTCCTGAACATTGTTTACAGGTCGCACATCATCTTTTCTCAACAATACCGTTTTACAATCAGCCAGAAGTGACGAAGATTATTCGGCCACTATTAGGGAATGCTTATAATTACGATTCTACCGTGAGCACACTTCCTTTTATTGCAGAACTTTTGCTAAAACTGTTGTAGAACTCTTTTAGAGCACTTTATCGCACCTTCACCCAGTGTTGCTTCATTGAGGATGACGGCGATATTGTTTTCTACAAAAACCGAGATGGAAAAGCAGCGAGGATTTTGGCTGGTGAAGAAGTCCGGCCTTCGAAAATCATCGTATAAAGACAGTATAATCTTCACTGTTGGTTTAATATACTATTCTATGAAATTCAGTATACCATGCCCTATTATTAATACCATTATATTCCGTCTACGATAGTCACAAGGCTCCGTGTCTCCCGGGTTGGTTTGACCATGATAGAAGCTAGGGTCGTACGCTGTACGGAGGATACTTATCTACTGAGGTCGATACGCGAAGATTAAACGGTGAAGGGGCACCCCAGGCAGGGCTGGACGCCATGTGCGCTCCGAAGTTCCGACAAGCCTTTCCTGTTCTAGGGGTGTTATCGTGGATCAACCATCCGAGTCGATGACGGAAACTAAGTCCGGAGTTTTTGACAAACCGTGGGTTTTAGTATCCGAGAGGGCCATGAGGCAGGCCGAAATAGCCAGCCGAGAACGCGTCAAGTCCATAAACATGGTTGATGGTCACGTCCACTGTCCCATCCAAAACAAGTTTTACCGTCGAGTGGTATGGAAACAGCTGTAACCTGATGTGTAACGCAATGGTTATAAAAGGAACTATAGTTCTCGAACGTTAAATCTCAGGGCCGTACAAAGATTTCTATGAATATGCGTTACTAATGATTCAGGTTCTAGAGATTGAGTCGAGAGGCCCTTATCTCAGAAATAAGACTGATAATTCAGTATTGGTTAAGTACTTATTATATAAGGATTGCTCTGCTGCATGGCACTGGTTTTTCTACCATTCTACTGTCGCGTAGTTGATACAGAGGAAGCTTGGAGGACTCGGACACTCGTACACAGAGATCACGTTTAAGAGTCTCATACAGGAATCAGTCGCCATAGTAGTTTCTTCTTGAGGAATATATGCAAACAAGGATCAGAGAAAGATATTTTCCGCTCCTTTGAAAAGCAGTGTGACTATATCATCATAAGGGTATTGATCAAATCCTTCGCAAGCGCTACTTGGGCGCTAAAGAGCAAACGGTGACTCACGTGGCAGCACGTCATTGACAAGCCCGGGCCGAAGTATTCCATCGAACCTTCCTCCAACCTTTCTCTTCTCCCCCATCAGCTCAAATCCCTTTGTGTGCTCCAGTATGCATGACGATGGATTCTTGTACGAATCTTTCATTTACCTCTTCTCTTCTTCCTATCTTCCAATGGTCGGCATGCAAAATTTTCAACGGGCGCTAATAATAAGATATTGGAATGGTGTTTCGCTGATGGCTCGCCAGTAACTTGCTCCAAATGAATAATAACCGAACATTTGCTGGGGATACAATGCTGATAGGATCGTATGAGGTGCCTCTTTGGTTGGTCAGTCGCAGCGGCTGAGTCGCGATGATGTAATATTGGTTACGGTTAGCATGCGTCATGTTTGGTAGAAGACTAAGAATTCTCACAATCAGAGGTCAGGCCCGAAACGCTTACCTACACTTGCGTACGTCGTGCATGGCTTGGAGACCATGCCAATTTTTTCCTCCAAGTAATACCATAACTCGTTTGCGCTTTCTCAGGACCAGTGACTGCTGCTATAATATCCTCCATCCCTTTCTTCAAAACGTTGGCAATAGCTCGATACCGAAATCATCCAATTTCTCCCTAAGGATTCGGGTCTACGTGCCGCAGAAGTAAGGGCCGGTATTGCGGCTACCCCGGGGTTTCGTTCCTTTCTTGCGCTCCCTCCTCGTAAGCAGCACGGTCTATCCATCACGTTAACCAGACGGCGGCCTCGAAATCAGAGAGACCCGTTGTATTCAAGCATCGTAATATCTGTGACCTCCCCAGCTGTTCATTCAGAACTGCCTCTTGGTGGCATTCAGCAGACCAAATTGACCAGCATACTTTACAAATCCGCTTACAGAATGATCGACAGTTCCAATGCGAATGATCATATCACGTCCAGATATTCCCATGTCGGTTTCACGGGCAAGGAAGTCACCTAACCGAACTCTCTGTGCTGTACAGCAATGTTCCTTGATTGTCAGGTCCCCGTTTCAAAGAAAGAATGGAGCTACTGGTGACCGAATACATCAGCACAGAGTCGTTTGTGGTCCGAAAACCCACGCATTCTCAACCCTGAAGTTCCTTTCAGCAAGCACTTACTAGACGTTTGCATCCGTTCTTCAGAACTCCTTTCGACCGTTGGGCAGAAGCACCTCCCAAAATCCCCTTAATGTCTCATGATGAAGTAACAGGTCAGTTTCTGGCCACGTTCACGTTATCAGATAAAATTCAATCATATCATCCTCCCGAAGAGGCCTGCGAGTTCCCCGCAAGGTACACCGACTATCTGACACAGGGCTGGGGTGTGGAGCTGCATGGTTTTGAGTTGACTGACGCCCTGACGATTCTTCTTCTCGAAGCGGAGAGGGCTTTAGATCGGCCCTT
This sequence comes from Armillaria sp. CMW 4456, assembly GCA_028551335.1. Lineage (NCBI taxonomy): Eukaryota > Fungi > Basidiomycota > Agaricomycetes > Agaricales > Physalacriaceae > Armillaria > Armillaria sp. CMW 4456. Next base: position 228,549 of record JANDKJ010000354.1, read on the forward strand.
GCCTAATGGTACAGCGCGCTGTTTCTTCCGCCTTATGACAGGACCGTCTTACTGTGGGATTCCACCCCCACTCCGGTCAATAGATACAATCTTCGCTACCTGGAACATGAAGCCCGGGGTCGCGTGCGCTTGGAGATCGGGTCCAGAGGCGACTTCGGAAACTACACGCATTGAAAATGTGCGAGAGGACATTTTAAAAGGCATTCTTACCTGAGGGGCATATCACGTCTTCTTTCTTCCTCTCTACGCTCTACACTCTCCATTTCTATCGATCACGATGCCTACAGCTACGGCGAAGTCGAGCACTGGAAAGATCGCATTTAACTACGTAATATCTACACCCTCATCTTCATCTTCGCTGTCTATCAACCCAAATCTGCCGACACTTCTCTTCATTCATGCGGTTTACCATGCGCAACAGATTTTCCAGCGTGTGTTGATTGGCTCCTACCAACATTCAGCAGTCAGGTTGACATTCCCTCTAGGACAATTCGAGGATCCTCTGGTAAGAAGATTCAACTGTGTTGCGTTGGATCTTAGAGCACACGGTCGCACTATAAGTGACGCGCTGCCCGAAGGTTACGGTGCACAAGAGGCTGCTGAAGACGTCGCACTATTTATGGTGAACGGATCATTTAATTGATGAGGCGTATCTGAATTTTAATGTGCAACAGGATGAGATCAAACTACCCGCCTGTCATGTTGTAGGTCTCTCAATGGGTACTATTGTAGGGATCAGCCTCGCCGTCTACCATCCGAACAAAGTCGCATCTCTTTTCCTTGTATCACCGCTAGGGCTGAAGGAGGTGTGAGAGTTTTGACCCGTTTAGGCCGAAGCTGAGCCTAATCTTGCACGTAGCTTCCATACGTTGCCGATGGCCGGCGGGAGGTAACTGAGTGTTGGAAGGAAAGCTACAAGACAGGCCAGCTTGACATGGAGTTCCTCTCCCACGCAATCTATGGCGGCCTGCAATTGGGATTCAGCAATAAACTAGACGGCTTAGTGGTTGCGTGCGTACGGTGGTGTTTTATAGAATCGTAACTAACTGGTGTTTCAGGCTTGTCGCTTCTGCACTGCCTTTGTCCTTGGAGATGTATTCACCCAAGAACTTTAATCAGTGCGACAGAGCTACAGTCGACTTTTGTAATAATCGAAGGGAGTACACGAATGACCAACTTACTCGGATACGTGTCCCAGTCAAATTGGTTCACTGCCTAGGGGATATTGCATATCCTCAGGGATATACAGAGAAGTTTATGCATCAGCTGGAGGACGCCGGGGTTCTAGTTACCTTGGCCACGATACCCGACGCGCCGCACTTTGGCGTTGCGACACATGCGGACATGTGAGTAGGACTATTGCTGACACTGGACGCGACAGCTGATGTTTTTTAGTGTTAACCATATCCTCCATGATTTTATTATAGACAGCTGCAGGACTTACATACCGCCCCCACCACAAGACGTAAGCTCTCCGTGGGAGGAAGAGTTAGTGAACGCTGGTTGGAATAAAGATGATAACGACTTTGAGGATGATGGAGTTTTCCCGCGAGCAACATGCCCATTTCTCTTTTAGTGGACAGTGGAGTGTACGTGCACCTCTACACGCTTAAAAGTAGAATCGCAACCTATGTTCACATGAATACGATTTGAAGTCTTTACGGCTGAGACGAACCATTGAGTACATATGAAATACCTCTTCCACCCATTGACCGACAGAGATATATGTATCACGGAAAACGTTTGCGGTCAGAGTCCGCCGCAGGAGCCAACCTCACCTCAGGATAGTTTTATGAGGGCCCTGGGATATCTCGGTTCAGATATTTCGGTCTGAACCGGTAGCCCGCGTTCGCAACTGCAGGCAATACCATGCCCGAACTGCCGGCAAGGCCCGCCTGTCAGTACGAATTTCCCAGGTTGGTGGACAGATCAAGATTGAACTCTGAAGACATTAGGACATGGACGTAAAGGGAGCGGGATCTAGTTGGGGGACTTGGGATTCTTCTAAGCTTAGCAGGTATTTAATCATTGAAATCATAGTTTTTCGGTGTTGGAATTACAACTTCAAGCTTGGGTCGGGAGATTCCTTAGAATTTGCCTTAGTAATTTGTTGCGACACTAGAATGATTTTAGGCATTTTAGGTAGAGCATTGCAGATATTTTTCAGCGTCTCAAGAGCTTGTTGCCACCGGAAGTTTAGAATTCTGCCTATATACTGCAAGCCACTGACCGCATGGGTTGCACGATTTTGGAAGGGAGCGAACTTCAAGTTCACTAAGTTCATATTAGTCTTTGGCAGTAATTCTTTTTCCAAATTTACAGTTTTCCGTCGCTTCGGCTGATGAGTCCTTTCCAGATAAAGCATCCGCGTTTTTTCCTGACGAGAAAGAATGCGCCACTCATATGGTTCCCATGAGACAAAATCGAATGTCTAGATGATTATGACCTGCCTTACAGTGCACGGGAGGCCTCTCAAGATTTCTTACAAATTAGCGGAGAAATGGAGACGGTTATCAGCATACGACTTCATCGGTCACCTCGGATGTCCGGTGTTTGAGTGCTCGACACTTAGCTACTTCAGATTTGAATCGATGTGACTGCTTCGGTGCAGGGCACAGAATACAAATAACATTAGCACATTACGTCACCATTAGTGGTACATATACCACCATCATGACAAAGTCATAAAGTCCCGGGGCCATACGAAACTAGCTAATGAATAATATCTGGTGAATACATGCTGAAATATGGCGAGGAGAGAGAGCTCACTCGTGCAAATATTTGAGTAAGCAATTGTGGTATTGACAACCTGGGAGATGGCAGCTCGGCTGAGCCATGTTGGCATGGACGTTCCTCGGAGTGTTCCTCAGGCTGGCTTGGGTGTTCCTGGCAGTAGGGTCGTCCTGCATACGTTCCAAAGGATTGGTCCCAGAATCTTGTGGGTCTGAATCGTTGTTAGCTTCTTCTTGGATATGTTTGTCCATATGTTCGACCTGACAATGATGGTTAGCTCCACACCGAGAAAGAGGACCCCAGAAACTCACATAGGGGCGCCACTCATATGTTTTCATTGACCTCTCGTTGCCCGTGCGAGGGCACTTGTCACAGATATAACGTCGATTAAACGAATCTATATCGTCTACAGTCGCAGTTTCCGTGTTCAGCCCGATGTCTCGTATAAACTTCGGCAAGTAAGCCGATTCCTGTTTCGATAAGTACTTTTCAGTCCACACGCACCTCGGTTCTGATTTTGTACCCGGGCCCTCAGAACCTGGCGAATAGATGCAACAATCGTGTTCTAAGACTTGCGGGAAGACCAATCCTCGCGATGAACATCCTCGGCATTCGAAAACGTTACAAGCTAATTTTAGATAGTCGCGTTTCTGGTTCTTGTACAATTGCTCCGGTTGGAATTCCCCGAGAACCTGTATAAGTTTATCAAGTGTTCGGTCCATCCATGGTCCCCGAAACGTGTCGACGAGCGGCTTGATCTCTTTCTCAGTGAGAACCATTGAGGCGGGGGATTTGATGAGAGCTCGATGGCAGGGGATTTCCATAAAATCAGCGATAGATGGCACTTTGACAATACCAGACGGGTCATATCCTTCCAGGAAAGCAGTGGTGATGGCAATGCGGTTCTCAACGCTCTTTTCTGCTAATTCTTTGACTGCCATTTTCGCCAACGCGATAATAGGACCGCCAATATGGGACCAGACTGATACACTTGGCTAAGAAAATCATGAGGACGGTGCGGAGGAAACGTACTTCGGTCCGTGAGAGGACGAGGTATATTGACCTCTAAATTATTCTCAAACCGACGACAGAAATTCTTGGATAGAAACGCTTCAGCTAGTTTCAATTCCTTGAGTTTTGCGGTTATGCTGAATAGCTTATTAGCAGGGATAGTGATGTGAATGATCTTGGTAGACGTACGCATCGGCTCTCATTTTCCTTATTCCTTCCAACTCTTTGAAACGTGCGTAGCTTCTTTGTGCACACCACTTGGCCAAAGTACGGCGGGCCTGCTTGTCACGAGTAACAATCTGAGAACAAAAGAGTGGACGTGGGAACGCGTACGTTGTCCACTTTCCTAACGTAGGCCAACCTTATTTTGCGATACTCCTTCTGTTGCTTATCGTTAGCAAGTGAGAGGTACTTAGCTTTAACGGCTTCAAAACTTTCCCTTAAATAGAGAATAACTAATATCGATAGTCAGTCCAGAGAATCTTCAAGATGGCATGATGAGACTGACTCTTCCCCCTTGTGAGCGTGGGCACCAGTGATACCATTGATTCAGTCAGAGGACCTGTGGCACTGTGAGAAACAACGCTATGCGTATACATGAGCACCAGAAACCCCTGCCCAGTCCAAGAGGAACACTCACTGTTCCTTGTAACATGCATTGCAGATACGAGTTAGAAATGAAAACTCAATTTTGCGTATTACTGCTGCATGGCAGAACTAGACAAGAAAATTATGCGTCAAAACGACTGAGGTGAGCAGCGACCTTGAATAAGACGCGTACACGACATTTATCCGTATATAGCAGGTCTGCCCATGCTACTTCGGAGAATCCTTGTACTGGGTCAGGACAATCCACCTTCCTACGCATAGTCATCCACAGAAGCTTAGATGGTGGACTTATGAGGAGTCTATAAAGCTTCTTGCATAAGCAAGCGAGATTAAATAAATCCCGATGGCCCAGAAACTTGAGCACCTTCATGACAAAGTTAGCGTCGTCACTTCTGTATGATTCAAGACGATCTCACCTCGAGCCATACATCCCTTGTAAGGGTAAGTAACATTGAGCGGTGAGTCCCGAGTAGCTTTAGGGTGACCATTGCAGTAGACGTAGAAGAAGGTAAAAGGAAAAGTGGAGGTGCTGGGTGTCGCTGTCGTCCAACGTTCTCCCACTAATATACGTGCAATCCATGGGTAAACAAAGTAAGTGGGCCACCCGCCATCTCCATTGTGACCTAAAGATGAAACCTCTTTGTCCATTCGAGCAGGGTGGTGTTCTCGAGATGGGGCTGTTGCATTGTTGCAACCACGACTAAAGTGAAAATGAACTGTGACAGGCTAAGAGTCCGAGTCTAGTATAAATGTATTTATCTGGACATAATTTTAGAGTCAAATGAATGCCGAGGAGCGGGCCACGTTTCTGCCCTTATTAAATTACATTTGTAGCCACGCCTTGAACCATCTTTCAAGACACAGAGGTCAACGTATATAAATGAGTCTTTGCTTAAATTTTTTTGGGTACAGCTGGAATGGATATGGAGGATATGATGCAAGGTCTACCAATGAGTGCATTCATGTCGAATGAGTGCTTTTCATGCCGGGCTCGGCCTACAGTATTTCAGACTCCATCTGTGATTTTTCCATCCAACACTTGTCTACCAAAAAGAAATTAGGCTTCAGAAACATGATGAGATAAACATAACCCTTTATTGTTCTTGAGTTGGCCCTGAACCTTCTCAGATTTTTATTAAGCTTGTTGAATTGAACCTGCAGGAAATTTCCATATCCAACTTCATACAAGATCATTTCTAGTCTGAGTTGCCTGCAAGACAGCAAGGTAACACAAAAGTTCTACCCTACAGAATGTATTGATCCACCAAGGTCAATTACCAGTGAGTTGTGTCCTTTGCACTTTCACAATAGCTCTGTAATAATTGAAATTTCAGTTCATGAGGTAAAGAGAATACATAAAAAGGTGAGAATACAGATTGAACACAGAGTGGCAGACATAAGTTCTGTATTTGAAAAATCAACAGCAGTCTGGGAAAAAAGGCACCCCCCTATTTGAGGTGTCAGCACAGGAAGACTACATTTGCACTCTCTAAGGTCTAGATGTTTTGTTAATTTGTGTAGTCAAATAATTTGATTCAAAAAATCAAGATTCATGAACAGTGGGCTAAATAAACATTGAATCTTGATTGAATCCCCTTTCCTCAGCTCAGTGGCCTCCTCAGAATTGAACCAAGTTCATAAGTCATGATCATGAGTGGGTTATGAATGCACTATTGTGCCCTTCATATTACATTAGTATATTATCTAAGCCATCTCACAAAAACATTCTCTAAGCTTCCATTATCACTGCACTCATGCTCTTACTCTCCATCAGAGAGGATGCATCCACACAGTCAGGAAGACTTGGAGTAAGGTTAGTAACTAGTGACACATTTATCATATTCATGATTGGCAATTAGAAGTGATGGATAATATATCAAACTGAGGATGCATTGCATGTGTATGGCAGTCATGATGTAAAGTAGAAGATCTTCTCCTTTTTACCATAGCATGGCACTATCTCTGTTGGAATATTTGGGTGATATGGCATGTCTCAACATGCTTAGTAAGGGAGAAAGCAGAGGAAATGGGTAGAAAGAGAATATATTAGGAAGTAAATAGTATAAATACAGTGCACAGGCAGGAGAAGCTCTTTGTGAGTTTGTCTACCTAGTGACTAACAGCCTAACAGCTGGAATACATTGCATTCAAATCACAATAATCTCTGTTTAACTGGAATACTATTGAGATATGAAGGGCAGAGGCCAGTGAGGCATCAAATGTAAATTGATGGAGATCTTTGTCTGGAACTGACTCCTTCTCATGTAAAGATTGCACAAAGGCATTCAGTAAGTATCATTTGCTCAGCATGCAAGGAGTGCACAGCAAAGTGAGAAACAAGTGTAGATGCATAGCATTAGTCCATGTTGATAATAAAGGTGGATGTTGTTAGACCCAACCTTTACATGACTTCTAACAATGACAAACAACTGGTTACTTCACACTTGAGTATTCCTGGCTCATCACTTGCTAGCATGAAGACAAGGCTAAGTTCTTAGTCTTGGCTTTTGAGAGTAAGATGTGCACTTCCTTTGAGCAAGTTGGTATTGATTAACTTAGCTCAAGGCTGGGGTTTACCAGTGAGAGCTGTCATACTTAAATACATGATTCATGTACTACTGTTGTCTGTTATTTAGGCACTGGTGTTTGACCAGTGAGAAGGGGTTGAACGTCACCTGGACGATGATACACTGGGTATCAGGCTACCCACAAATTTTGCAAAAATAAAGCATTATTTGTGATCTAGATGCTGTATTGAGGGCTATAGTGGAGACTTCACACTGATAGCTTACTACTAGATTGGTTGTTGAGTTAACTGGAGTCAAAACGGACACAGGGATGGTACCTGGATGGGCCAACCCTCTATGCCTTTGAATCAGAAGACTATTCCCCACCTAAACAGATGCACTAAGTCAAATCTAGGGGACACAGCCATGACAGTAGACCAAACATGAAGTCAAACGAACATCTAGATCAGTCTCTAAGCCCTCGAAACAAAAGATAACTTATGAAAAAGACCTCTACTGAAGTCAGGACAAAACCTAAAGTCATTGTCTATGATCTAGACCACCTGATGGTGTTTGCCCACAACCCTAGAAGATAAAAATAGGTGTACCAGGCATTAAGATGTATGATGTGATCGATTTGTGATCATGGAATACAATCTCGGTACCCTCGATCAATCTAGAAGATTGACGGTCACCTCAGCAACTCGTGCACTGCTGTGAGGAATGAATAAGGAAGCCCTACGGCTCTCTGAGATTGAATAATGGAGGACCTATGGACTGGTGGGGCACTCCTAGATAATAGAATAAACCGCAGAAGCTCCAAGACAATGAATAAATGTCTTGGAATCACGCAATTCTTGAAAATACATGACTCATTGTTTGTAAAATAAAGCTTGTATTGTACCCTAATGATCTAGATACAAGACCCCTATACCTAGACATAGAATACTATAAATTACTGCCATCTAGACGCATAACAGTAGGAAAGCATTTCCCCTCGTTTGTGCTAGTGGCTCATAGCTACCAAGTCAAATAAAGGATTTTATAATTGCATGTCCTCGACTGTGTGAATAAGTTTTACAAAGTCAACCAAGTGAAAAACATTGGTCTAGACGAAGTATAAAAGCCTAGAGAACTTAGAATTTGAACAATTGAAGAGTCTGTGTGCTCTAGGGTCTGTATACTCTTTGCAAGTCTGTGTATCCTTTGTAGAAGTCTGTGTGCTTCTTTGTCTCAAGTCTGCAAACTTGTGTAGTCAGAGTCTGCATGCTCTTTGTAGAACCAGTGTGTTCTTTGATTGTTTCGGTTTGAAAGTAAATCTAGATCAGCTTTTTAGTGCCTAGATGAAGTTATCTGAGTCTAAACAACTCAAATATACCTACAAAAATCCCTTTGCACTTATACCTCACTGTCGCGATAGTGTATCTTGTGTAAATGTTTACAAAGCCTTGAATAGAAGTTGAATTCGAGATGAAACTATCAAATCTAGGTTAAGAGTGCTTCTACCGTACTCCATCTTGAACTTAATTGGTGATTTTGAGTGTGTGTGTGTTAGAGTGAGAGATAGACTCTAGATTGACGATCTAGAGTCAGGTTTCTTTTTGTGCACTACCTGTCACTGAGCACATCACCGGGGAAGGGCCCTGACTCCACTGGTGTCGGAGTTGATTCCTCCATCACTGTCAGTGTCCCCTGAGGTTCAGATGGGGGGTATGGGATTGGTGTCGCTGGAGTCGGTCTCACTGCTGGGGATGCCAGTATGGTTGAGAAGAGGGGCAGGGTGGTGGATGCTTGGGAAGGGGATGCAGGAGTCACCCAGAGGGGGCTGGGCAGACTCATTGGGGGTGAGGAAGGGGGATGCACTGCTGGAGGAGTGGTTAGAGGGGAAACACCCAGGGTTGTTGAGTATGCTTTGTGGGATGACTGGCTCATCTGTGAGGGTTGTTGCTGGTATGGATGATGGTGATAGGCTGATATAGTTGGGATAGACTGGGGGTCGGAGAGTGTCGCTGGACCTTCTTGCATTTGAGGGTTCAGCGATGGGCTGGCTGGGTGGGCTGCTTGGTACTCCCATATTACTTGTTCAGCACTGGTTCCCTTGTCTGGCCCGAGTAATCCTGGCCTCCCTTGCACATCGGAAGAAGTCCTCGAGGTCCACTTGAGCGCCAGATCAGTGGAGGGTTGTAGGGGAGGGGCTGTGAGGATCTTTTCCAAAGGGATCAGTTGGGGGATCTGGGAGGGGCAAGGAGGGGATGGTGCTGGATGGTGGGGGGTAAGCGTGTCGGGGCCGGGTGTGGACAGGGAGGGGCATCACTGGCCTAGGTGGAACTTCTCTTTCCAGGTCTTCATCAACTTCTGGGTGTGGAGGGATGTCCTGTCCAGGTCCTCCAAGGGTGGGGCCATGTCCTGCTTGGTGCAGGAAGACGACATAAAATCTGTTCAAAAAATTGATGAGGGGGAGAAAACAATTGATGATGACTCGATAGTAATACCGACAGATTACTACCAGGGCTGCAAGCCCAATGATGGCAGGGACAGTGAGGAGGGTGAGGTTAACATTGGAGGTCATACAGTCTCTTTCTTCATGGCAAGCATGTAAGGAAGAGAGGGTGAGGAAGCCTCAAGCTAATTGTTAGACCCAACCTTCACATGACTTCTAACAATGACAAACAACTGGTTACTTTGTGCTTGAGTATTCCTGGCTCGTCACTTGCTAGCATGAAGACAAGGCTAAGTTCTTAGTCTTGGCTTTTGAGAGTAAGATGTGCACTTCCTTTGAGCAAGTTGGTATTGATTAACTTAGCTTGAGGCTGGGGTTTACCAGTGAGAGCTGTCATACTTAAATACATGATTTGTGTACTACTGTTGTCTGTTATTTAGGCACTGGTATTTGACCAGTGAGAAGGGGTTGAATGTCACCTGGACAAGAGAAATTGGTACATTCAAAGAGAGTCCCAAATCTGGTAGGGGAGTCGAAGGAAGGTACAGGGTTAGATGTGTGAGAGGAGCGATAAGTGGTGGTTAGGTGGCTGAGGTGTCAATACTGGGGTTAAGGTTGAAAAAGGGGCTAAAATTGTGACAGATGTCCACATGAAAATGCTTTACAGTTGGTCCTGGTGCTGGTAAGCTCTGTTTTGCACTATTATTTCACTATCTCAGATATGGCAATATCAAACATTAACCATTGGAAATGCTTGCAGAGCCCTCAGCTTTGTCACACTGGGAAAACCATAAAAACATATGCTACAAAAATTAATAGTATCCAATGTGTCCAGTGTCATTAGGTATCATTTGTACACCCCTTGGGGGGTCTTGTTTTGACTTGTATCACTAGCCCTGTCATGATTATTTCTTAGTTTCCTACATATCTCTCTAGATATATTTTTATCTACTGGTACAAGACAGATGGCCAGTGCTTTAATGACTTATATTCTAGTTCATGACACAAGTATATACCTACCCACCCCAGCACTTTGGGTATCTGCTTTTCAGTGCTTTCTTACACTGATTAAGATTCATGTCCCATTCCTACTTCTTCTGTGAGCCTAAAATAGCTTTGCACCCATCCCATCTCTGAACCAGTAACTGCTCCCCAATTGCTAGGCTATTCAGAATTTGTGCAAATACATAAAGCTACCAATTCATTGGGAACATGTTCTTAAAGTTGCAGTGCCTAGCTGGCAATGAGTTGATTTTCACTGATACAGTTACATGGACAGTGGCTTGAAGTTTCTGACTCAATACATTTGGCATAATCTATTGTGATTTAATCACACAGAATCAGACTTACAGGGACTTGATGCCCCAGATTGATTGATCAATATTTGTATAAAAACCATTGTTCCTGAAGCAGGACCTTCCTCAAAAGGTACTGGGTGGAGAGACTGAACAACAAATTCAATGCACCTCACTAGTGTGGAACAGTTAACAGTTTTATTGCCAGTGACAATCTGTTCCTTTCAAAGGTGTAGATCTGCAGTGACTCATAGCACCATGACTTCAGTGAGAATATATTTGATGACTATGTCACATGAAAATATAGACTGTGTGCATGAGATGATTGGAAAGAAGTTGAACCAAATGGATTGTACAAGTTTAGTGGGGCAGTGCAAAGCTTTCTTGCCCATAGTCTTTGCTTATCCTCAGAGAAACTGTATGGCTACAGCTCTATATAAGTTAATTCATACCAACTTGCTCAGAACTCACCTACCTCACTAAAAGCCAAAGAGTCAAGACCTTAGTCTCGACTTCATGCTAGCAAGTGATGCACCAGGAATACTCGAGCATGAAGTAGCCAGTTGTTTGTCATTGTTAGAGATCATGTGAAGGTTGGGTCTAACAGGAGCAGTGCAAAGCTTTCTTGCCCATGGTATTTGCTTATCCTCAGAGAAACTGTATGGCTACAGCTCTATATCTTTCTTTGTCAATGTTCACACTATATTCAGACATCTGCAGCCTATTCAAAATTACTAAGACAAACACATAGATATGGGGCCATCTATATACTCTTTGTGCATAATCTGCACTAAGTGAATATGATGTATCAAAACATGAAAAATGTTCTTCCACTCACAAGATACCCCTGCTGAGACCAATCAATTTATCCTTTCTAGGCTTACAAGTAAACATGTTTTGTTGTGTTTCCAGTGCTTGTGTGCATGAACACACCTCCTGATGTCCATCCTCTTTCTCATTGTAAAATAAGGCTGTAAAACAGGGTGTTAAGCCTTGACTGTCTTGCCCTGATACTCAGGAACTTCTCCCCTGCTAGTCTCCCACTACAAGTTGCCATTATTACTACAATCAAGAACATCTAATGTTCCGTCAGCAGTCTTAGCTGCCCATCTATTGATCATAGTTTATAAAGTGCCTGCCAATTGGCATCCTCTATCTCCCTTGCTATCTCTCAACCATACATTCAAGATGTGTCACTGTCACCAGTGAGAAAGGCCTTGTTATGAAATGTACTCCACTCATGGGAGTTATACAGTGTTAGGAACACCTATCTCAAATGTGGCCATATATTTAACCTGGTACATGTTTTACATTTTGGAATCTACATCCATTGCTCATCACCACTCACTTAGTCTGAAGAAATTGTACGGACTCATAACATACTATATCCATCTTTTCATTCACCACTTGTCCTAGATTTAATGCGAGGAATCTAGCTGCAAATTTAGTCTCTTCCATTCTTCTCATTGCAAACCACCACATTGTTTGAGAACCTGCTGGTAATAGTATGACAATTATGTCTCACTGAAACCAATTTCATGCTAAGCCAAATCTCCAGCCTTCAATATTTGGAACAGTATTGTATGTTATACAATGTACCTGCTATTTCACCACTAACCTTTATGATAGCTCCAAACATCAGTGGATATTGCCCCTTCTGTGGCTAAAGACGTTTATGAATAATGAATAACCTTCACAGTCATTGTACTCAGGCACCACGCCATTACAGGATACTAGTTGAAGAGGCCACCAGGATGTGGCTAAGTCCGAGTCCTTAAAACATTCTGTCAATGACTCATCAGTATTTTGAGGGTTGTAAGACTTTAAAGTAATTACCTTTGTGTTTAAAGTAAATATAAATGTAACAAAACACCTTTGTAAACACCCTGTGTGTTTTCATCAGTAATTTTGAAAGAAACACATTGTATTAAACACCCTAGTAATTACAATTGGTGTTTTGGTCTGGATGTTATATTTATAAACACTTGACAAAATACCTATAGTTTACTCATTATATTCTTCTGTTATTACATCTAGGATGTTATGTAGAGAAATGAATATGGTGCACACTATCAGGTTGATATTTTATTATTTTCTTTTCCTTATTTTACTCTGAGACATATATATATATTGTACTTAAATGTAGTCTCACCCTCAGCCATTTATTCTTCCAATGTCTGAGGGTTAGTAGTCTTTCATACATCCAATTTGTCTATTTACTGATTACCTTACAGTAGTTTTACTTATGAGTTATTCTACAGATTCACAGTCAGAGTGCGAACTATTGTCAAGCTTGTATATCACCCAGACCATTTCTCATGCTCAAATCTCATTACTATCATTTGTCATCACCATGTCTACCAATCTCCATAATGTTCCATCTTTCCCTGAAGAATGTTGTCTCAAGGGGATGGACAACTGGATTCCCTTCAAAGCTTTCTTATTCAGTGCTGTGCAAGCAAAAGGGCTGACAGAGTATTTATCTGGAACCATTCCAAAGCCTTCAGTCCCTGCATCTTCCCCAGATACTCCTACCCCTATTAATTCTCACTTCCCAACTATCAATGAATGGCTATTCAGAGAAGGACACATTTCTGGAATCATCTATCAGAACATTGTTGACCCTGATGCTCATGGAATCCAGCCTGAAATGCCAGCAGCTGACATGTGGAAGGTACTCACTGCTAAATTTGACACCACAAGTCAAATTCATAAAGACATTGCCCTGAAACAACTCAAAGCATTAAAATATGCTGACAGTGATAATTGTAACTCTCACCTTCAGTCCTTATCAAAGCTCTGTGTTGCTGCAAATGCTGTTGGTTGCAATATTGATGATGCAAAAATGATATCCATTCTCCTCATATTCTTACCTCCAAGTTGGTTTATGCTTGTTCAACTACACCAAACCAAAACAGTACTATCTGACATAACCACTGCCTTAATCGAATATTGGCTCTATCTGAATCATGACAACACTTCAAGCAGTTCAGATTCAACTGCTCTCATAATGAAGAATCAAAAACCTCATACCAAGTGTGAGAATTGCAGCAAGGAGGGTCATGGCAAGGATAAATATTGGGCAGCTGGCAGAGGTCAAGAAGGCAAAGGGCCAAAATGGTGGTGGGATCCTAAAGGAAAGGAACCTGCAGCATTATCAACAACTCCTGCAATTCCCAAACCACCTGTAGCAGCAACTGCCTATTCTCCAATCAAAACATTCAAGCTGGGAATGGCTGACAAAGACAGTGTGTGTTCATTCAGAAGTGTGATGCACTCTTCTCATGTCAAACATCTGCAATCTAGACTGCTTTGAGAAGGTCTTGGATTGGTAGATGAGTTGTCACAAGTAATGAATGAATGTGTACCTAAAACCATTTGTACTATCAGTTCCAATTCAATCTGCATCAATATTTCTACCTTTCTTGACAGCAGGGCAAATTTGTATTGTATTTGCAAGAGAAACTGGTTCATAACATATAAACCAGAGATATCACAAGGAAACACTGCAGACAATCAATTCCACATTGAAGGGACTGGAACAGCACAGCTTGATGTTCATATCCATGATGGATCTGTATGATGAATCCTACTTTCAGCATTGCATACTTCTACATTTGTGATGAATTTAATATCAATGCCTATTCTGGATGTTAAAGGATATTCCAGAATCTGGGGAAACTCAATGTTCACCATAACAGATCTAAAAATGAGGAAAACAATACTTGATGGCAGGTTTTCAAAAACAATAGGTTCAAGGAAACTCTATGAGGTCAATGTTATTGAGAGCACAGGAAGATTGGCAGCAGTGACAGGTGCTCAGTCTCAAAACAAGCCTATGAGCTTGAAGATGTGGCATGTTTGATTTGGCCATGGAGATATCAAAACTATCAAACAGATGTCTGAACATTTGCTTGTGGATGGCCTAGAAATAACCAATTGGAGTATTAATGGAAATTGCAAAGATTGTATCTATGGAAAAATTAGTTGTTGTCCATTTGATGAAACAGTCATATCTGAAGTTACTCCATTAGAGCATGTCAGCTTGGACTTGTGGGGAAAGTCTTGAACTCAAAGTTGAGGAGGCACATGGTACATAATGCTGTGTGCAGATGGTGGGTGCAATGTCAATAAAGATTCCATATTTCTTAGTGATGAAGGATGCACCAACTATTCTCCAATTCTTCAAGAGGTTCCACTCCATGGCTGAAAAACAGACTGGGCATTGTTTGAAGTGGGTGTGATTCAACATAGGGAGAGTGTTTGACAATGCAATTTTCATTGCATATCTTGAAGATCATGGGATCCTGTATGAGAAGATTTCTAAAAATTCTTCAGCAGTGAATGATGTTGTGGAACATGGAGATCATATGATTATTGAGGGCACCTGAACTCAATTAAAGGGTGCAAAAATGCAGCATGGATGGTGGGCTGAATCTGCAGCTGCCCATTGCTATATTCAAGGCTTCATTCCATCTTGTTGTCACTCTGATATTGTTCCACAGAATAAATGGTTCAACTCTTTTAAAAAGATGAATGTATCACATCTTTGCAGATGGGGGAGCAATGTCTGGGTGAAAGATCTTGATCATGCAGAGGGAAAGTTGGGAAGACAAGGGTGGAAAGGTATTATGGTGGGCTACATGAACAGGTGAGGGTATAGAGTATTCAATCCAATGAAGAAGGCTGTTTTTCAGGTGCACAATGTCATATTTGAAGAAGGATCAATGCATAGAACTTGACCAAGCAAATTTGATGATGATTCTGGTGAAATGGATGACACTTTAACACTGACATCATTCTGTGGTAATAACTCTGAAAATCTGCCTATTCCAGATGTTGACATAATGCTGGTTGATGCATTTGAATTCAAGAATTCACCATTTTCATCACATACTATTCCTTCTGAACCAATACAGCCTATTCTGTGCAGATCTACTTGTATTCCAAAACCTTCAAAGGCTATGCTCAAAAGTCAAGACTTTGCTATAAGAGAGAAGGAGAGCCATGCAGCTGCACAAGACTAGGCACTTAAGACTGACTCACATCCATCTGTAAATTTCATTGACATACAAGATGATGATGGACTACAAGCAGATCTATGGTGTAATGCATGGATACTTGCCAGTGCAGTAAAGAGTGGTGATATTGCTATTCCACACACTTTCAAGCAAGCTTTGACCAACAAAGAATATTGGATGCCTGCTATGAAGGCCAAATATGATTGTCTTGTGAAGCAAGACTGCTGGGACCTTGTGGACCTTCCTACAGAATGCTGTTGTGTTGATGGAATGTGGGTATATGACCTGAAAATGGATGGTAAAGGGAATGTAAGGAAACCGAAGGCGAGATATGTTGGACATGGTGACTCACAAATTCCAGGTGTCAACTTCAATAAAGGTTGGGCAATGGTGGCACAGATGGAATCTGTATGGATGACCATGGCTGTAGCTTGTGTGCTAGGCCTAAAGACATATCAGTTTTATTTCTCTTCAGCTTATCTGAATGGTACCATGGACAGGCCGCTTTATATGAAACAGCCAAAAGAGTTTATCAAGCAAGGGGAGAAGGATAAGGTGTGCTTGATGAAATGGCCACTGTATGGCTTTGTTCAATCTGGTCACATTTAGTTCAAATTGCTTAATGATGGGTATAAGAAGCTGGGTTATCATTCATCTAAGGCTGATCCATGTGTATGCACCAGATGAAATGGCAATGACTATTCAATAACCATGACACATACTGATGATGTGTTCAGTGCTTCATTCAATGATCAAGAAGCTGATTGAGTAGTTCATGAATTTGCTGAAAAATAGGATCTAAAAGAGGTAGATGACTTGAACTTACTCTTAGGATTGACTGTCAAACAGTTAGAAAACAGTGACATTTCAGTTTCTCAATTGAATTATTTCAAGCATGCTCTCCAACACTTCCATCTTTGGGATGTTGCTCCACTTGATACTCCTTTACCACCAAAATGGCAGATATGCAAATGAGAATCACCTCTCAATAAGGACAAATCAAAATATATGGCTACCAAGCCATTTCAACCATTACTTGGCACAATTTTGTGGGGGAGTTCAGGTACACAACCTGATATTTCCTTTGCATGCAGTATACTAGGTCATGTTCAAGTGAACCCTTCACCTGAGCATTGGGTTCTTCTTGTTGGTGTTTGCCAGTATATTTGAGGAACCATTGATTATGGGTTGCTCTACAAAGTCCCATTGTCGAACAAACCTGGAGAACATTTGAAGCCACTTGGATATGTTGATGCTGACTGGGCTGGATGTGTGGACACCAGAAGATTGATGTCTGGGTACATATATTTTATGGGTGGTGCTCCCATTTCTTGATCTTCTAAACATCAGGCTGTTGTTACATTATCATCAACAGAATCTGAGTATATTTCTTTGTCATGAGCCATGCAACAATCGGTGCAGATGTCCTCATGGTTAAAAGAAGCTGATTTGGCACAGGACTATCTGTTTCCTCTATGCAGCAACAACTTGGGTTCTATCAATCTTATGGAGATGACAAAAGGCCATGGACTTTCAAAACATCTTGATATCTGCTATCATTATATTTGTGATAAAATGGAAGCCAATGAAATATCTATTGATCACATTTTGACACATCATAATGTCACCAATATCCTTATGAAACCATTGCCCAAACCCATATATCAAAAGTTTGTAACAATGATGAATTTGGATTGGAAATGGCATGACACCAGAGGGAGTGTAGAGAAATGAATATGGTGCATGCTATCAGGTTGATATTTTATTATTTTCTTTTCCCTATTTTACTCTGAGACATATATATATATTGTACTTAAATGTAGTCTCACCCTCAGCTGTTTATTCTTCCAATGTCTGAGGGTTAGTAGTCTTTTGTACATCCAATTTGTCTATTTACTGATTACTGTTACAATTTTTACCCCTTTTTCGACCCTAACCCTAGACATTCCCTTACTATCACTGCTTATCTCGACTCATGTACTCTTCTCTCACCTGGAAAGGACTCCCCCTTGTACTTACCATCTTCGATCATCTATGACACTTCTCCTTCCCACCGGTCACTTCTCTATGGACAAATACCATTGCCATACAATGTACAACAGTAGTATATGGACCACATATTTAAGTAGGACAGCTCTCACTGGTACAAACCAGCTTCGAGCTAAGTTATATCATACCAACTTACATGCCAGCTCATCTTCTGCTAAGACCTAAGGACTTAGCCCTACTACTATGCCTTGCAATGCACACCGGGACTACTTGAACATGAAGTAACCAGTTGTTTGTGATTGTTAGAAGTCACATGGAGTTTGGGTCTAACAATTACCTTACAGTAGTTTTACTTATAAGTTATTCTACAGGTAATAGGAGCCATTTATTCTTCCAACATCTGAGGTAGTTTTACTTATGAGTTATTCTACATGTTACCATTTTTATCTTCTACTGTGTATGAATATATATATTGCTGTCAATGTCATTCTGCTAAATGAAAGTAAAATGTCAGTATTCTATACAATTATTTCAGAGTCTTCAGAGATACAAATAGGAAAATGGATAGCTCTGTAGACACATTTACAATGGGTTAATGATTTTATGTCAAGGCAAATACCACTATTTATTGTGTTGTTATTGTATATCTTCACTTCTCTAGAATTAACCATGTTTTGGCTGTCCTGTTACCATAGCATTTCAATGAAATATCTTGTGATTTTTCTCAAAATTATAGTATTTTTTTGAGTATTTTTAGTTAAGAAATAAGGCAGATAGTGTCGTTGTTGTACTAGACAGTGAGGGAAGGGGTGGGATTGGTGAGCAGGAGGGCACCATAGTCAGCCAGCAATGGGCAGAGAGGCAGGTGAGTGCGGCAGTCATGTGAGAATGACATCACCACATTGAGCAGCCTATTATGTAAGACTGCTGGACACAGACAATTACAGTGCATGTGACACAAAGACAAAAATAATTACATCTAAAAATAACATAAATTCTCTGGCAATTCCTGCACAGTCAAATCAAAACAAGGAAACCATTTTCAAATTTACTCTCACATACTAAGCTTGGCATATTGGCACTACTTAAATCAAATTAGTGTTGCTATTGGCATGGCTAAATGTGGCATGCTGGCCACACTGAGCTGCGCCAAAGATTTGGCACACAGCTAGACATGGCGTTTAGCTGAGTTAAGCTGGCATATGGTGGCTCACACTCAGCCAAGTCATGGCTGAGCTCCAAATTAGGTAAGTATAAGCATCATCTCCTTTCTTTCGTTGTTGTCTTCCATTCTGTCCTCTGTATGACCTAAAACCCACTTCATTATATGTTAGGTGCACAATATATATATATTAAATATCTTATTTACATGTCTGACTCTTCTCTTTGGCTTCATGGCTGTCACAGCTGTCTCTTCAACAACTTCAGGCCTTAGGGGTGGGTGACAAGTGAAAGGGTTACAAATCTTATAGTGATGGTGTGTAATCCATCTATTTTTCACCTTTGTTGACTTAATTTGCATGTGTACACATTTATCAAGTCCCTAGCAGGTGAACTCATGTAATATAGTCTTTTTGTGATTCATTTCCTTTTATGATAATTAGCCATTGCCTGCACCATCAGCCACCGGAGCTGAGCCTTAGCCATATCAAAATCATGGCATGGTGTGGTGCAGCTAAAAATTAGTCCCAAAACTGGAATTAGCTGAGCTGCACCACACTTCACCACACCATGGCAACACTAAATCAAATTATTCCAGCAAACACTGCACAGTCAAATTAAAAAAAGGAAACTATTTTGAAATTGAGCCTCACAGGCTAAGTTTGGCACATCGGCAAAAAACTGAAATAGGCAATAACAAAATGCAAACACCAAAAAAAGAAGTCAAATTGAAATATATATTCCAAAAAGAAAACAATCGCCTAAATAAGGAGTTATCTTATCTATTCGGCAAGCTCCGCAATCTCAAACCCATATAAGGCGATTTTTTCACCACTAAAGACCGAGTTAAGAACTCGGAACTAAAGGACATTATTTATGTCATTTGTAAAAAAAAAAAAAAAACTAGGCATAACCAAACTTAATACCGATGTTACAGTGCTAAATCATGATCACTCCCCTCAGTAATAGTAAGAAGTTCTTTGAACTTCTCGTTCCGGAGCTGGATCGCTACAGAAGGTGCAGTTCCGAGAAGCTCGGATGAATAAAAATAAATAAAAGGCCACAGACTGGAGGAAGCATCTCATATGATCTGTTCCTGTGAGACTGATAGAGCCCATAATCGTGTCGGTGAGAATGCTGAAGTCATACTTCGGTATGGTAGAGTTTCCAGGTTCAGGAATCATCTACAAGGTGGATTCATCAGCTTCGAAGAAATCCAGTAACTTCCGGCTGGTAAGCGCCTTTTCAGTCTTCGAGATATATGAAATCGCATTGTGTAGGTGGAGGCTTGATCGAGATAACGACCTCGAAGGGATTTAGCGTTGACTATAACGAAACGCACATGGAGACGGTATTCATGCGAAGCGATATTTCGGGGTGAAACAGTTATCTCACAGCCTACTTGCGTGTATTATTGAGAAGTTTGCTTGTAACCGTGCCGGTACTCGGGATGATCTGTCGTGCTGTACCCTATGTTTGAAACCTGGTCAGCAGCATCGATCGACGATCGGGTCGCTTGCTGTCAAAAACAATGCTTGTGAGGTCTTTCAGGATGAGGCAATGGCCCGTTTACTTCACATCCAAGACGTGCCTCCTCTTTCTGCAGTGTACGATTCTTCACGCGAGCATTTTGTGCAGGGAGTCCAGACCTGTTCTCACCACTAATTGGCAGTGGGAGGACACACTTTCGAGTCCGTCAAGGTCCGCACCACTGTACACCCTTCCTACAGTTTTCATCCGATTTCTTCAGATTAGACTGCTTTCCCAACTGCTTTCTGCCTTTGTTCCCCTTTCTTGCACGATGTTCATCTTCTTCCCAAATTGGACTGGATCAATAGATCACACACATTTTCGTCCTAGCTCCACTGCCCTTGTCATCCATATCATTTACATGATCCCGAGGCTTTCTGTTGCTGTTCGGTATACCATTTTACACCAATTATCACAGCCGGTGTTTTCATGGTATATTCCGATGGCAGTTTGTAACCACCGTTATGTCGCGGAAGATACGGAGTGTGTTCCTTTCGGTGAATATCCCATGACAACATCCAGTATGTAGATCGACAACTGATTTGTAGTGATCGTATCAGTCCAGGCAGGGACCAGGGTCTGAAAGAACCAATGAAACAAGGCTAAGGTGAGTCAGGGGGTATCGAATCAGGCAAAAAGGATAAGGAGTAAATAATGAAAGGATGGTCTCAAAGAAAATATGCGGGATTAGCATATATTCATTCTAAATATAACCTGGGGAACGGTAAATAGTTTGCTTGAGATTTATTTACCCGGTGTCTTATCGTGCGTCCCGCTCCGCATCTGTTGCTTCCTCGCGGGAGGACGGACGGAGCGAGGCGGAGCGATTTGTGGATCCAGGAAAGCAAGATCAAGACGGAGAGCTCAAATAATAATCAATAATATCTGCCTTTTTCTATCACGGTTGTTAGCATTCAATTGCTCGTCGTTCACATTCAAACATAAAGCAGAATATTATGCACTACTAGTTGACTTAACCTCGTCGCGACCTCCTGTACCCCCACTGGATCTGATGCGCAAGATGTATATCTACATCAAGGTCTTGCGCATATCTCAACACGAGACCCGGATTCTGCTGGAAGGCTCTGCCGCACAACACCACGTCAGCTAAACCGTTTTCTAACACGCTTTCAGCAGTGAGACCGTCAGTAATACCTCCTACTGTGGCAACCAACAATCCAGGATTAGAGCTCTTCACGGCATGCGCTAATGGTGACTGATAAGCAGGTCCAGTAATAATCTTCTGCTTGATGTTGTTTCCTCCAGAAGACACATCCAAAACATCGACGCCATGGGCTGCGAGAATAGGTGCAATTCTAACGGTATCCTCAGAACGCCACGAAGGGATATCGGGGAGAGTTTGTTCTACACATTCACTGCCCGAAATTCTATGGGAATGTAAACAACCGATCAATGTCGTCCAAAACATTCACTCACCTGTAGAAAAAAGGCATTTCGGGTGGGATCACCGACCTTATCGCGTCGATTACCTCCAACACGATGCGAATGCGGTTTTCAAAGCTTCCGCCGTATTCGTCGGTGCGATGATTAGTTGTAGGGCTCAAGAACCCAAATAGGAAATAGCCATGGCCTCCGTGAACCTCGAGAGCGTCAAACCCAATTTTCACAGCTCTCTCAGCCGACTTCTTGAATGCATCCACTACGTCTTTGATCTCCTCCTTCGAAATCTCTCTCGGCAATGGGTAATCGTCGTTGAATCGAAGCGGTGATGCAGCGTAGGTGTTATCAGGCCATCCACCGAGCTCCTCCGTTGCCAACTTTGTGCCAGGTAACCACGGGGCGGTAATAGACGCCTTTCGACCAGCATGTCCTAGCTGCATCGCGATCTTCTGGTTCTGTGAATGGGCAAACTCAACGACGGGTGCCCAAAGATCTGCGTGTGCATCAGACCAGATGCCGGCGTCCTCAGGAGTGATACGGCCCTCAGGGATGACAGCGGTAGCTTCAGTAAATGTAAGTCCTGGACCACGGGTGAAAATCCCTCCAACTGTGAAAAGATGCGATGTTATGGATTGCATATTGTACAGTATTCGGAAAGAACATACGGTGCGCGAAGTGCCATGGGGTTATCTTGCCATCCTTCGCCGAATACTGGCACATAGGGGAGACCTATACCAAGGGGTTATGACAACCGCATTATTGCGTAGTAGAATGACATACAAAGATCCTATTCTGTACAGTCAATCCCCGTATCATGAGAGGTTGGAAGAGAATAGGTATAAGTTTATCATTAGGTTGCAAAACAGCAGCTGTCCCAGCAGGGGGGATTTGCTCGGGGGTGAAGAAAGAGACACCTTTTGCTGGTACATTGGCAGCCATAGCAGTAGTTCGACGGTGAGCTATCTGTTGACTTGTCAGCATTTTATAGGTAGCTGACGGGACCGGTTTCGGAAGCTTTCATAAGTAGACATCTGAAGTTCAGAGTGAAAAGCGAATCCCTGGGAAATCAGTCGGTCAGTCGATTCCGCTTACGGGTTCTGTAAATATTGATACTGGGTTATTTATAGTTGAAGGTGGTTTCGATACTCGCCTGCATCCTACTCGGTGAAGGACATCCAACGATCCAGATAGACTGAGCGTCTCAACCTCAGCTATAGTAGGGACTAAAATTCTAGTTAGAATCAATGGGGCATATTCGAAAATTCCCCACTTCGGAAGGACTTACCAAGCATTTCGGGCCCGGGCCTCCTCGGCCTATGTGTTATTTTTGTACGTCCGCGCGTCAGTAGTGAGGCTGACTGTAGCTCTTCAATGAAGGGTGTTTTGGTCATTTCGGCGAATTTCCCTCCGAAGATGTTTCGAATACAGTCAAATTCACACGCTTAAGCGCTTTGTCATTGATATATGCCAGGGCTGGTTGGCGAGCTTGAATTGATTCCAAATTCGCGACTTCGTTGGAAGCTCTATCTGCTCAGAGTAAGGCCTCGACCTCAAGACCCAATGCGCTGGACGTGCCTGCTGTTCTAGTGAGAAACCTGTATGATATAAAAGCACACAGGCGGACGCGACTCTCTGCCGTCATCAGCCTAGCACTGTACTGAACGAATACAGCTACTATGAGACACAATTTTCATCAATAAAATGACCCTTACCTCTGGACCTACGTGCAGTAGGGAAGACAATGGTTGCCGGATGAGACGATGATCTCCGCAGAATCACAACAAATCATCCCGCAACGATCTCCGCAGACTCACAAGAAACGTGGAAAGGGTAAATGATGCTGGGACTGCGGGGAATGCATTTGTCGTTTCCCCAAAATTGTTGCGGATAGAAGTTTCCTAGCCCGTTCATGTGGTATCTCGGTCTACGCCATCTATAACAACAGAGGAAGACATTATTGCTACTGCGCAGGTGTCATACGTCACATGCTGACTGGAGCGATGTTTCACTTCAATGGGGCAAACGCATGAAGGAATTTCTGAGTAAGGGTACGTTTAAACTTACAAAATCGTGGTAAAGAGGAAGCCGAGTGGGCAGGAACCAACGTCCTATGATCGTTGAAACCTTAGAGCGGCGTAGAAAAAGACCTCGGCAAGACTTACTATTAGCACTCTTTCTTTAGCTACAAGAAAACGATGTCGACAGCATTTCACAGTGTGAAATGGATAACCTGACACTACAACAAGTGAGCCGCATTCTTGCAGCGGTAAGATCGGATCGTACTTGCGTATGTTCCGTTGTGTTATGCCAGCAGTCCTGTAGCGAAATCCAAGCGTAAGCACCGGCAGTGTTTCGATCCAGACATTCGAGGTTCTGACATAGGAGCACTTGCTTGTGGATGCTGAGACAGTATGACACTTATGTTATCAGCCGCATTCGCTACGACAAAGGAAAGGTAACATGCGTAATACCGCATCTTAATACCCTACGACCATCAGTCGATGTTCGAGGAAACCGAGATCGGTTCCTGGCAGTTCCAAACTAAGCACACCCCGCTCTAGTGCGATCTGCAGCAAGAGAAAATTTCAGCTCTCAGAGACCCTGTAATTGACGCAACACTCACTGATTGAAGATGTGCATTTAACTTGCCGTGAAGGGCAGATCCTCCTCAGAGTAACATCGTTCCCGTTTCTTGAAACTGTGTCGTCCTATTCTCGAACTTTTCAAGCTTTGTTGGATTCACAGAATCGCTGCCAGGCTGTTCTTTAGGCCTCGATTATTTATCATCACCCATCCAGCTTCATCCTTGAAATTCGCCACAGTTCATCTTGGTGGATTGTGCAAAAGGGCGGCAATAGTAACGCAAAATTTATCAATTATTGAATGCGGTTCAATCACTGTTCTCGATGAGAATGGGTACGAGCACAGGAACAAATGAAAGATAGGTATTTTTTATATGTAGGCGCTTGATGTCAAACGCGAACAGTATCTGTAAGAGCGCTTTGTCAATTCGAGATAGGGGCGGCGCAATACAACCTACTGTTGAGAAGACGTACTACCAATGTGTTCAACTCAGGATGGCATAACGGAAAGGTCTTTGTGGAAATAATGTCCTCAATGGTGATTGTATCCATGGAAGAACGTGGTATAAATTGAATACCGATATTCGGTCGGTCAGATGCATGATGCTCGTCTTTTTTGCGCTTTGAGCCCTGGCTCACGACAATCAGGCAAAGAGCTGAGTCCTTTCGGGGACCATCGCGCCTAGTCTCGAAAGTGAACATCCAAATACAGCATACAAGCGCGAAGATCCCAGAGGGTTTCATAGCTTGAATAGCCGCATCGGTTGCTTGAAAGAGGATCCATACGTGTTTCAGCAGCAGCTCCGGATGAAAGATGACAGTCCAGAGCGATTGAATACTGAGATCAGCGGAGGTGGGACAACTAGCAACAGCCGTGAGATAGAGAAACAAACAAAGGAGATAAATGGACGTACATCTCGAAGTCTTCCCAATGTCTCTCTCTCCATATCATTCAGCACGGTGTTCGTCGACACCGACTATTTTTTCCCTTGTATTCATCTTGAATAATGGTGTGACAGCGACCGTGCTTGTGCTCAGTTTCAACGGGGTCCTCTACCTTATGCCGCGCTTGACGTTATGCACCGCATCCATTGGCAACGACCTGTCATCTTGTACGAGACCTTGCTAACCAAAACTTGAAAGAATGCTTTGACCATCGCAGTACTGATAGTGTTAAATAGTAGCACTGTCAGTATCTCAGGTGTTGCCGCGAGACAGTAGGGAAAGTTCAAGATAGATCGACGTGGCCGAGCGTGATACGGTTATACCCGTTCGATACTAAACAGGTCCCGGCAAGTCCCGGCAACGCATTGACACCTTCACTACAATGGATCAAACCTTTTCAGGACTGGTATTTTCTGAAAAACATCTTGACGACACGGCCATTTCATCATCACCCTACCTTTGATTCTTGAGGCCGACTTTTTACTTGCCAAAATTATATGCTGGCACAACAAAGCTGAGGAAGCCGATAAACTGGTAAGGTGGTTTAAGCAGCATATGTAGGCTTACAGCTACATCTCCTCAGCATCCTTAATCACTTCTCGATGTTATACAGCATGATCTGTAGGTTGCTGCCAGTTATCCGTTAATAAAGCTGAATATGACTTGTCAATGGCAGGGCAATTTCCTGTGCTCAAGCTACAGACTTAATCATCATGCAGATAGCTTGTAGTCTGCTCTTATCTTCCAAGTCTCATACTTGCATGCCACTGTCTGCAAAATTTCTTCCTTCTGTCTGCTGTGTCTCTGCTACTGTCCCACAGACTCACATGTTTCCCTGATCCATATTGTGTGATTAGGGCTAATGTGTTTACTGAAAGAATCTCTGGAGGAAAAGCATAGTCTGCATATTTCACAATCTCAATACCGAAGACATCTGAGGATGGATACTTTCATCTGGGCTTATAATCAAGTATCACAGTGCACCAGTACGATATAGGCATCCACCGATTCATTGACTTTTATTGTTTCTCAATAATTTCATCATGCATGTCGGTCATCTCCCTCAATATCCTCTGGCTTACTGAAGCACTGATCCACTACTCTTCTCAAATTGGACTTGGAATGACATCTTTTGAAATCAGTCCATTTCAATAAATGCCTACATCTTTTCTATGCCAATTTAATTTGCCTTGATATTTCCTGAAACTGGCCTCCATAGATAAAGGGATGTTGTTGCCTTGTCTCCATCATCATGTCTGCTCTTTTCCACCTTGAATTCTCCACTTGTGTATAGCTGACCATGTGCCATCACTGCCTGTGAATGGCTATGGCACAGCATCCACTTTGCTCTTCATCCTTGTATACTATTAGGAATGTCTACCTCAGATGTGGACACACTGTCAATTGTATGTCATTTACAATTTAGTGTACCTGCATTCACTAATTGCTATTGACTTGCCTGGAAGACATTTTATGACAGATGCTATACAGAAATATTTCTCTTATTTACTTTTCCAGGTGGGATAATACAAAGACAGGAACTGCAAGTTCAGTCTCTTTCATCCTAAGAGCTATAGCCCACTGACTTGTCTATAGACCTGTTGGCATCTGTACTATTTCACTCTGAGCACTCTTGTTTTACTCTGAATTTCTGGTCATTGTTATCCCAAGCAATATTGTACGAAGCTATAGTAACTTTCACTGCAGTGATAGATTCATAGATGCTTTGGGCCTGCAGAGGTTTCCTTAAGTATACAGCAACATTGAATCCTGATCAGTTAATCTTTCTTTACTAAAAGTGTCCTGAGGGAGAATGCAGAGTTATGTTTTCTGGCATGCTTTGAGGCCAACATCTACCACAGTGCCAGATGATCATCAATATGACCTGCACCTGATTGACAGGTTGTGCCTTAAACCCCCTGATACCTTTCAACTTCTATATATGGCCCTCTTTTATTATCTAACAGTTTATATAATAATATTTTTAAACTTATGTATAGAAGGCTTTAACAAGGTCATGTGACATTCATGTAATATAAAATGATGTCAGAAGCTATTCTTGGTGGTCTAGCCCATTTTCCACCATCTGAAGGTTAGTTTATACTTATTTACCTAAGCCATATTGGCAGAGAGATTCTGCATTACCTTTTTTAAGACAATATAGTGCAATAAGGTAATCTGGAGATTATCAGATAAGAGTTGTGCCAATATGGCTCTATAAGGTGCCTAATAAGGATACACACAATGTCTCTTCATACCATATAGTCCCTTACACCATGTTAGACATATTATTATATATCTATCATATTTTATCTGACAGGTGTATTGCTTTTGATCTGAATATTACCTAGATTAGAAGTAGGTCTATACAAAAACATTTTTACTACTTAAATGAGTAATTTAGATAACAAAATGTCCTAAAATAGCTTAAACTTGATAAAATGCTTAGTCAGTATAGTGTGGCTGTGCTATTGAACTCAATAAAATGCTTAGTCAGTGAGTTATGGCTATGCTATCAAATTTGATTGGATGCTCAATTATTCAAATATAGCCATCCAGCTAAGCTTAATATAATTGATCTTGGTTTTCCTCTTTTTGACAAGTATCCTTATTTAAAAACACTCTATTTCTAATTTAGTGGTGTATAAAGACAACATTATATAATACACTATTTTCTATTTCAAATAGAAATAATAAAACCTCAGTTACCTTATTGGTCTTGCAGACTCTCTCTGGGGTTCTTTTTTCTTTTATATTTATTCCAAATATATACAAATACCAGACCAGTGCATAACTGGAGCATACCAGTCTCACTTGCAATATTCTGGGATCACCTTTGTGGACTTGCTTGGAAGAAGGTGTCTTCAGGTTGTTCCAGAATGTAGAACCCATTTGTGACTAAGGAGGTCAGCATGTTAGATTCACAGCTTCATTACTGGCCCTGAATACCACAGTATTGGATCTCAGATATCAGCATTACCTGAAAACATTTTAGTGCTACCAATCTGTGCCTAAAGGCACCTGTAGTTTCTGCTGCATCGATGGAGTTTACCCTATGCCAATGATATGAAAGATTCTCTGGCCTTCTTTATTTCTGGTTCACAGCAATAGCCTGGCAGGCTCTATATCAATGTGGGGAAAGAATGTAATGAATGTGTGGACAAGTGAGCACTGTAGTCATGGTTAGTGTATAGTATGGAGGCCAGATTCAGAGAGAAATGGAGTCAGAGATGATAGGCAAGGCAAAATGTTATTAGCAGTACAGCTGTAATGACCTATGAGAAGTTAGAGTGTATAATATTGTCAGCATTCCTCAAGGCATCAAAATGATGGTGGTTATAATACAAGTGACTTTCAATACCCAATCTGTTCATGGGTTTCATTTCCCCTTCTAGTCTCCTGCATTCCAGCTGAAATATCATGTAAAATATATGAGTATTCTTCCATTTGAAGGTTTAGAATCAATGTATTGACCATGCCAAGAGCAGTAGACCATATTGTGAAACCTCTTTCTTCAGAGTGTCATTTCTCCTCCTAATATTTGGAAGTTTGATTCTTGTAAAGGCAACATTACAGTTACAATGATGCCATAGCTGCAGTCATGAGATAGAGAAACAAGGAGAGACAGAAATAAGGGAATATATCAACTGGTATTCCCAACCAGAATACTATCTCTTTCCTTCATTGCCATGTCATTAATCTGACACATTCTTTTCATGTCAAAATCAATGTAGACAGTAGAAGTCTTGGAAGTGCTGTGCTAGCTGTGAGTGTGTACAGGATCAGTCTGTTCCCATAGGGCAAGATAAAAATAAATATCTCACATCATCCTAATGCATAAGAAACTGTCCATGATTTGAGGGTCCACTTATTGCAGCCATATGGTTATTGACATCCACCACATATATTGGTCCAGATATCTTCAAAACAATCTTGGCCAAGCCTTGGCATGATTCTAGTGCCAAAATGTACAGGATTTTCTTTCCACAATGACTTTCTGTGGTCTGTGACTGGTTCACACAACTATTTTTACAATCAATAATATTCCAAAGATTATAGTTACTTGAAAAATAGTGTGACTTATGTCAACAGTGAATTAATCTCTCAGGTATCTGAAGCATTATCAACAAGAATAGAAGTGTAGGATTCTTCAATGCCTGAGCTCTGTACAGCCTGCATAAAGGAGCAGAACCCTTGTACCACCATGACATTTTAGGTCTGCCACCTTTCTGGACCTATTATCCTGGATGCATAGCATTCTTTGAAGAAGTCGACATGAGCAGATGAATCAAGTACTCCACTCTAGTATATCAAAACAGATAAGTTGAATATCTGAACCCTGCCATCCAGAATAGATTTGATTCTTGATCAGGATAGTCTGCTACTATGTCTCTCTGATTTCTTATTATAGCATATTCCTTCTCAATCTTCCATTCAGCAGTTCTGAAAACCCTATATACAAATGACTCCTGTATTATGAGACTGGACTAACCAAAAGGCTGATTGTCCTTCTTGGCATGAATAACTTCCAGAAAGGTTATCTGAATTGACTGGCTCAGTGGGCATGAAACTCCTTCCCTGGTTTGATTGCAATGCACACAATGGAAGTACTTCCTCTATTGAATGTATAATTGATAAATGAATGCCTTCTCCTGCACCTTTCTATACTTCAGCTCTCTGGTTGTCTGCTGGGTCTTGGAACTGTAGGCTGGACATATCACAGATATAAATCACTCCTTCCTTGATAGGGTCATATAGTGTCATCTTCTATTAGTAAAATTGTCTGATCTGCAGCACCATGACCCCCTTTGATAAACCAAGCTTGAGGTATGATGGCAGGTTCTTCTCTCAATACAGCTTACAATGGCTATAAGAAGTCTCATTTGCAGTGTCAACTGCCTATGAAGCAGCAGATTGACATCTCTCATTCTGTATAAAGAGAGTGCTATGTCTGTTTGTCTTGTGTTCTATACATCACCTATCCACAATCTTGAACAAGTGCTGCACCTACAATATCCATCTGTTGATTAATGACTTAGACTTTCTCTTTTGAGGTAAAGTTAACCACTCTCATTAATGACTGTGTATTTAGATGGTATCTTCAATACTTTGCTACTTGTAGTTGAGTCTTGTACACAACATATCTGCATAATGTGCCATCATCATCAGTGAGCATATCTACTAATGAACTATTCTACTCTCAGTTCATGGATGTTGTGAAGTGTCAGGAATGTCTATGTCCAATGTAGTCATACTATCAACCTCATATACTTTTGATATTCCATTTTCCCATCTTTCTAATCATTTTATATATAGCCTGAGCAAATTGTAGGATGAATCCTGTACACACATGCCTTCATATCATAATATTGAACACTTTCCTAGATTCGGTGCAAGAGGTCAAACTGCAAGTTCAGTCTCTTCCACCCTGCAAGTTGTAGACCACCTGGTTGTCTACAGACATGTTGGCAGTAGTGTGTATAAAAGCCACTGGCTTGAATTAATTTCTCACTTGCCTATACTCTACAGTCTTCACTTTAGAGAACAATATTGTATGTCTTGCCATTTTCCTGCTCTGTCAGGCTAATATTGATAGCAGCCCCCAATCTCAACAAAGTTTGTCCCTCATGCTTCCAGAAATAGATGTTATAACATGTTCTGCATGGCAAAGAGTCAAAACACATATGCAGAGTCACCAGGTGTCATTTCAACTAAGTAATTCAGTCTGTGCACAGTCCATACAATCTAGAACTCTGTAACTTGGTATAGAGTATTGTAGATATGGTAGCCTTGGGACTCCAGCATGGACACAACTTGAAGAATGGCTGAATGATTTATAGTGGTGACCATGGAGCCATGTTGTGGGGCTTGTTAGGCAGAATGGTATGATATAGTAAGAAGCTAGCTATGAACAAGCAGATAACTATGGAATGACTACCTAATCTGCATGTGACTAATGGGATACAGGCTGTGCCCAATGCTCCCAACTGTGCCCAATAACTTAATGATGATCTGAGTTCCAACTCTGATCACCATTGATTGGCAATTAGATTAGATCACATGCAGTGCAGCACTTGTGTGATCTTCTGGACTACTGCAGATGTACCTGATGACTTGATGATGATGGACGATAGCTGAGAAAAAGACCAATACATACCATTTCATTGATATTAGGTTCCTACAACAGTTTCTTGTACAGCTTGAAAATCTCAAGGTGTTTTTCCCACTGCCTGCTGTTCCAAGAGGTGACATTTTTCCAATCTCTACTCTCCTCCCCAAGCATTGACCTTGTGTACAGAAAAAACCCATAAATCACTGTATCCACAAAGCACAGTTCATTCCCCATAATAAACTTTCCCTCACCTCCTTCAAACCACTTGTTCATCTTGTTGAAGTTCTTTTTTGGCATTGGCCAACAGCTTCTCTCACTACTTTCCCTCAGATGAGTCTACATTGGCCCTACCCAGCTTCACTCTCATGAATCACACCACTGTCAGTTCATTTATCTTTTTCATTAATTTGTAGGCATAGAATGGCTTAAAGGGAGCAAATGCATTGTCTACCACACTGGAGAAGGTGAGTTAGAGAGCCTTTGTCCCCATGGGTATGAGTATTGGTTCAGAGGAGGGGTATGCTCTGTCAAGGTAGGCTGTGATAGCTGCAGAGTTGGAGAAGATGGCACCAGTTGTTATGAATTTGCCCCTATTTTTACCCAATCACACCCATTCCCCTTATCATATCATGAGGAGATGGACTATTAGTTTATGCTATCACTGTCTCATGACAAATGCAAGGACATCTATACTTAGCAGTAGCCACTTGTATTTAAGTAGTGCAGCTCTTGCTGGTTACAACCCAGCTTTGAGCTAAAGTTTATCTATACCAGACTTTCACTGAACTCCTTTGACTAAGGACTTAACTCAGAACCTCCCTGCTCAGACACTGTAAAGGACTCAATAAGAATGGCTCAAGCACAAAGCCACTTATTGTTTATCTTTGTTTGAGTTACTCAGGTCTGGGTCTAACAATTAGCTCAAAGCTTCCTTGTCACCCTTTCCTTACACACTCACTGTGAAGAAA